>OY731406.1:61434899-61535222 GCA_963425845.1 Sphenostylis stenocarpa
ATAATTTTTAAAATTTTATAATTATAATTCATATAATATATATAATTTATAAATAATTATTTTTTAATTTTAATTTGATATGTATTATAATTTATAATTATTTAATATATATTTGAAAAACTAAATAATTATAATCTATTATTTTAAAAATTAATAGATTATATTGATTATTTAAAAAAGTAATTCGTTGCTTAAAGAATTAATCGATCATAATTGATTAATTATCATAATCTATTAATTAAAAAATTAATCAATTAAATTTTCAAATAATTGATTAATTTTTTAAATATATATTAAATAAAATTATATATATAATATTATAATATTTTATTTACAATTTATAATTTTAGAAGATTTATATATTTATTAGATTAATAATATATTTATATTTATTGTTGAAAATAGTAAAATAATATTTTTAAAATATATTATTAAATATTATATTTATATTTTATTTGTATGATTAATTTTTTTTAATTTTTTGATTTATTTGATATTGTAATATTTCTTTTATAAATTAATAATAAATTAGGAGGATAATAAAAAATTTAAAAATTATATGTATATGAGATGAAATAATATTTTTATGTAAAATTAAATTTTTGAAATATATTCTTTTTTATATTTTGTAATATTTTGGATATATATATATATATATATATTAATTTTAAATATAATTTATTTTTAAGTTGATAATTATTATTTTAATTTATATAATATATATAATTAATATGAACTTAATTAATTTGAAGTTGATATATGTAATTATAATTTATGTAATATATATAATTTATTTAATATTAAAA
The DNA here is from genome assembly GCA_963425845.1 of Sphenostylis stenocarpa. NCBI lineage: Eukaryota > Viridiplantae > Streptophyta > Magnoliopsida > Fabales > Fabaceae > Sphenostylis > Sphenostylis stenocarpa. Next base: position 61,435,706 of record OY731406.1, read on the forward strand.
TTAGTTATATTTTATTAATTTTATAATTATAACTTTTTTTAAGGTTATAATTTTAAATATAATTTTTCTAATTTTGTTATTATAATTTATATAATATATATAATTTATAAATAATTATTTTTTTAATTTTAATTTGATATATATTTTTATTTTATAATTATTTAATATATATTTAAAAAATTAATTGATTATAATCCATTATTTAAAAAATTAGTTAATTATAATCGATTATTTGAAAAAATAATTTGAAAAACTAATAGATCATAATCAAATTTAAAACTAATTTATTAGTTTTTCAAATATTTGATTAATTTTTTAAATATATATGAAATATATATATATATATATATAATATTATAATATTTTATTTAAAATTTATAGTTTAAAAAAGTTATATATTTATTAGATTATTAATATATTCAGATTTATTATTAAAAATAGTAAAATAATATTTTTAAAATATATTATTTAATATTATATTTATATTTTTTTTGTATAATTAGTACTTCTTAATTAATTTATTTCTTCATCTCTTATTATTTAATATTTCTAATAAATTTAATAATACATCTAAAAAAATTCTATTTTACAACATTTAACAATAAATATAAATATATTGTTAATCTAATAAATATATAACTCTTTTAAAAGTTATAATTTTAAATTGCACAAATTTTAAATAAAAATTTATAATTTTACATATATTTTTTATTCACAAATTTTTTATATAATGTACTAAAGATTTCAAAAATGTTAATTATTTTTTCTATCTATAACTTATTTTGATTTCTAAAATATATATATATATATATATATATATATATATATATATATTCTAAAATATTACAAACTACACACAAAAAATTACATTTCAAAAATATAATTTTACATAAAAATATTATTTCATTTTATATACATATAATTTTAAGATTTTTATTATCCTCTTAATTTATTATTATTTTTTTTTTAAATATTATAACATCAAATAAATCAAAAAATAAAAAAATAATAATCATATAAATATAATATTTAATAATAAATTTTAAAAGTATTATATTACTACTTTTAACAATAAATCTAAATATATTATTAATCTAATAAATATATAAATCTTTTTAAAATTATAATTTAAAACTATAAATTTTAAATAAAATATTATAATATTATATATATAGAGAGAGACATAATTAAACATGCAAAGGCTCTGTATCTTAAGCCCTAATGCATTCGATATAATTAAGTGACCTTGTATTTGTACATAACAGATAAACTAATTTAAAAATCAAAATTATTGCTCTGAAAATGCATTGTACAGCCAGAAGCAATGCTTACAGAACAACACCAGAAGCATAGAGGGAAGTACATCATCTAAGTTTTTCCTCTTTATCATAAAACACAAGAAACACGAAACACTAATTTCACACATACAGTTCACAGAACCCAAACATAACCCATCTAACTCCTACCGAATCCTAGTGCCTACCCATCACCCTTGACCTAAACTTAACCAAACCCAATCATCACAAGATCAACCTTAACAACTAAGTGCATATATACTGCTAAAAACAAGCACCTAAACAGGTTACCTTTCTCAATCTGGGAAAGAAAATATTGAGGTGTTTGGTATTTGACTTGGAAGGGATTGTGGTGGTGTAGGGCATTTCCTTAGGAGAAGCGGGGGCTGGTTGAGTAGCTTCATCAAGAGCGACTTGCTCCCATTCTCTCTTCAACTGCGTGAGATAATCTTCTTTGGCCTTTTCCAGTCTCAGCCTTCCACCCTTCCACAGACACCCATTATACTGCCATGTCAATAGAAAGTAAAAATTAGTCACTGAAAAACAAAAATTGTATATATTATTAACATATACACAAGCTCTAAATTTTGCTAATCGGAATTCTTTCTCTGTTTTTTTTTCCTTCTTATCTTTTCTCTCCTAAGACCATTACTTGGCTACATGAATGACACAATGTCATTGGTAATTATGGAACACAAAAAATAAATTAAAAAAAAAAAAAAACAATTGTTAACTCTTGCCTTGCTGAAGAGCTTGGAAAGGGATTTAGGGTCGGAAAGGAAGTCGAGGTAGGCGAAACTGCGACCTTTGGTTCGGATGGTTTGGACGGCTTGGACGCTACCAAGAGAGGAGAATAAGCTTCGAAGGTCTTCGGCGCTCACTGCCTCCCCCAATCCTCCGATGAAGATTCTCACTGCGTTTTTCGTTTCTTCCACTTTCTGCTCCATGCCTGCTTCTATCAACCTCTGTGTTCAGCTCCTAGCAACAATGAGGGTTCTTCACAGTTTTCAATTGGCACCTAATAGGCCAGAATGATGCTAATTTAGATGCTCGCAAATAGGCCAGAATATAATATTCATCATTCAAGGCAAAAATGTTAACATTATTACTACCAGAAGTAGGAGACCTCACTCGGATAATTAATCCAAAATAGAAACGTTCAACAACCACAAAAAAAATCAGAAGGGGATAAAACCCAATTGGTGAAACCAGGAATTGATCAACAACTTAGTGATGTAACCATCTATTCATTTTATCCCAAAATCACTAATCAGTTCAATGGATCACAAATGCAGTCTAGTCCAGATACAATCATGAAGTTACAAATAACAAAAAAACAAACAAAATCAAATCCTGCAACAAGCATATGACAAACAGAAACAACCCCCTAATTTCAAACCCACTCCATTAACTCTTGCAACCGAAAACATAATCAAACCATTAACCCGAACATCTCAGCAAAGAGAAAAAGGGAAACAGAAGCGCAGTGAGAGAGTGAGGCTCACGGAGGGTGACTCTGTGGAGGCCGCGACCTAGGTGGTTTGGGGTGGTGGTCTACAATGAATATGAGGGCTCACGGGAGGCGTGAAGGTGGCCACGCTCGGATTGAAATTGAGGGCCGCAGGAGTGAGGTTTGGGGTGTTGTCCAGAGTGAAGGCTCACGGAGGCGCGGTGAGAGGGAGGAGAGGTGGTCGATGCCAAGGTTAGATGGCGAGGTGTGATTCGCGGCTGAAGGCAGGATTAGGGCTGGTGGGTGAAGGGGAGAAGGGGACGGCTGTCTCGACCTGCGAAATTTTTCCTCTATACATACAGATCTATTTCATCCCATTTTCATATTCTCTTTCTTTCTCCCTTTCCTTTGCATATTTGAGTGTATTTCGCAATCTTTCTCCCTTTCCTTTGCATATTTGAGTGTATTTCGCAATAATGAAGGGTGGAGAATCCTCATCTCGGTATAAACGTTCTCGAGGACCCGTCAGTCCTCAAGATCCTACCCAGTTAACAGATCAGCATCAGTCTAGACTTGCCAACATCCACCAGTACACTTGGCATCCTATGCTCTGCTTGGATTTTGGAATTCTAACCATCTTTGGTTGGGATCAAGATGTGAGGAGGTACATTCAGGGTATAGGATGGGACTTCCTACTCCAAGAGCCGCCTTCCCGCATCTACCGTACTGCCACCATGGAGTTCCTCGCCTCTGTCACACTGGTGGACCTGCCATCTATGGTTCCTGGGGTCCCTTGTCCCTTCTGTTAAGGCGGTCTCGTATTGGATGAACGGGGCCTATAGGACTACATTGTTGGACGAGTTCAATGTCATTATGGGTTTTCATCAGTATGCAGAGGTCCAGACTGTAGAGTATAGGCGCGCACATTGTGAGAGATCGGCCACCCTCACCATCAATGAGATATGGAAGGAGATCACTGGTTCCCAGCATGTTCCTGCCCATCTGAAGGACGCAGCTTTTCTCCCTCCCCTCCGCATCTGTCACAAGTTGTTGGCAGGTACTATCCATAGCAGGAAGGAGAGTCAGGGTAAGATTACCCTGATCTTTTTGCTATCTACTGTATGCATCGGGGTTTCAATGCAACCCCGGATATTTCTTTTTGAGGGCGTTGAAGGATTTTAGGACCCGGGGCCCAACACAGACCATTATGTTGGCTCCTCTTATCACTCCCCTGGCTGAGCATTGGAGATGCCCCGACGGAGAGGACATTCCCGCCGTCCTCCGACCAGAGTTTATAGATGGGTCGATGCTCACTCATATGGGTATTCTTGCCCGACAGGGGACTGGGTTTGTCTTAAACCCTCTCCTCTCTGTGGCACTCAACTTCCATGATATGGATTCATCACAGTCGCAGGAGATCCCCATACCTCCAAAGTTCCAGCAACAGCAACGACACTATGATCATGACTTCGTCGGTGTCCATCGGCATATTGATGACGTGCATGCCCATATGGAGAGACAATTTCAGGTTATGCGCCAGCAATATGATCGACTGACTCTGAGGCAGGAGGGGTATGATAAGAGACAGGAGGGATTGAGCCACAAGATGGACAACTTTAGCCAGAGGCTGGATGAGTTTGGCCAGAGTTTAAACAGCTTGATTCAGAGCCAAGAGAAGTTTCAGCGTCGTATGTTCCACCGGTTTCCCTCGCCAACACCTTCTTCAACGTCTAGCTCGAAGTCAGAGGATTGAGATGCTATGATGTTTTTTTTGTTACTCTCAATAGCTTAGGGTTTTAGTTGTTAGTTTCTATTTTCGATAGGTCGGTTGTACCCCAAACCTTACAAATTTAATAAATGAAATCTCTTTCACTCTCATTTATCTACTCTCATTTGTCTTTCCTCTATTATGGAAAATGCTTACGTGCATAAAAGAAACTAAAAACTAAAATGACACAGGCATTATCTCAAAAAAAAAAGTCAAATTTTAAATAATATATCGCAGAAAAATGCGAAATTAAATAAAAATCATAACTTTTAGATAATCAAACAACTCAAAGCAAGACAAGAGATTCTAGAACCCAAAGCTCCAGCCACCATCCTTCTACCTAAGAAAGAGAAGGCACAACCATCAACAAAAAAAAGCCGACGGAAAGGCTCAATCATCCCCAAGCGAATCCTTGTCTACTTAAGAAGCAAAATAAAAAAATAGCACCCTAAGGCTCAGCATCGCCATCATATGAGTCATCGAGCATATTCAATCAAGTCTCCGCCACATTCCCCAATGGAGAATAAAGACTTCACAAAAGTCCATCATCAAACAGTCAACAAGAAGAAAAAGAAAGAAAATTCTTCATCCTCAGCGGATACCCAAAAAGAAAAAGACCATGACAAAGGAAGATCAATAAATCCTCAAGTGGGTCACATCAAAAAAGGAATAAAACAACCAAACCAAGGAATCAGAAATTTCATTCGCCCAGTAGAATAAGAACTTCACAAAGCCAGCTCCCATCAGCATCAATCAAGGAGCCAAGACTCTATCCCCAAGAAACAACCAAAATTAGATCTCCGAGAAGTCAACCAATTCCTTAATGGATCACCAAAAAGAAAAATGTATTCCTAGTGAACATACTACAAAGACAATCTTGAGACTCATATCCTTCAGACACTAAATAAAAATGGAACTAATATAAACACTTAACAATAAACTTTTCATTTCCTTCATGAGCTAGAATATAATTACAGTATCTCAGTACTCTTGATGAATTTCTGCAAAACATCATGCGTCATGCAAAAGTTACAACATTCAAAAGAATGCAAACTATTTCAGATAACCAATATGTTATGCAGCAGGCCCAATGGAGATTTCAAGCAACCAACGGAGATTTCCTGAGTTTATCAATTTTCAAAGCAAAATGCATGGCAACATGCTCCATCCTAGCATCAACTAGAGCTTCCTTCAAGGTGCTAAACATTTTGGCAGGAGGCCGAATGCCCACATCCAACATTTCTTGAAAGTACTTACACGCTTCATCCAACTTACTTTCATGGCACAAGGCACAGATCAACGTGGAGAACATGTGCATTCCAGGAAGAATACCCTTCTCTTTCATCTCATCCCAAGCTGCCATCGCCATATCCAACCTTTCTTCATTACAAAACATCCTCACCATGATCTCATAGGTGCTCACACTAGGCTCACACCCAAACTCGCCACTCATTCTGCGAAAAACCGAGCAAGCCTCTTCAATCCTACGACCCTTTATAAGATGATGAAGTATAATATCAAAAGTTCGAGAATTTGGACCAACCCCGCATTTTTTCATCTCACCAACCATCCTATACGCATCATCCAGCTGCAATGACCAGCAATAAGCCCCAACAACAGCATTGTAGGTGGGAGCTTCCGGTGCAAAGCCACTAGCCTTAGATACCTCAAAAAACTCGAGAGCTTGGTTCAATCTCTTATCAGAACCCAAACCATTAATCAAAGTACAATACACATGGGGACTAGGTCTCACACCCTTAGCTTTCATCTCATGGTACAACCCAATGGTTTCATCGAATTTCTTAGCCTTGCAATACGCATTAATGATTATCCCATACGCAACAACATCAATCTGAAACCCTTTATCCTCCATCTCCCTACACACCTCATTGAGTTTGATCAAGTTCTGCAGCTGACTCCACCCTTCTAGCAAAATGGTGTAGGACTTGATATCGGGTTCCAACCCTAACTTCCGCATTTTATCAAACACCTTGTGGGCCTTCTCAACACACTTGGATTTACACAACACATCGATCAACCTATTGAAATCCGACACGTTCGGCTTCAAACCGTAACGCTCCATCTTCTCGAACGTCTCGGTTGCTTCCTTGGCCTTCCCTGCTCGCGCGTATCGCCGAGCAACGAGGGCAAAAGTGTCAGAAGTCAGCAACTTTTGTTGTTTCATGTCGTTGACCAAAGTCCAAATCACTTTGAACTGTCTGATCTTACCCAGTGCTTCGATCAACGCGTGGAAGGTCTCTGTGGTGTGTTTGAATTCGCTTTGCCTCTCGGCCCAACGGAAGAACGAAAGCGCGAGGATACCAGCATTGCTGAGTTTAGTCAAGACCTCGAGGACCAGCTCCGGCGAGAGATTCACAGGAAGGGTGGCAAGAGAGGCGGCGACGGTGGAGTCGCGGCTGTTGGATAAGATTCTGCAGATTGTTTCGGCGTCGGGGGTGGACCTAGGTTGGGCAGTGTGGAAGGCCAATGTGGAGTTTTTTGGAGACCCATAGGGAATTTGGATTGTTGGTATGGAGTAATGGTGAAATTTGGAAGTTGACGAAGGTGGAAGGGATGTTGAAGAAGATTCTTTGAGGGGAAGGAGGAGATTCGAGACGAGGACCCTTTTGGATGATCGAAAAAGTGCCATGGAATGTAACACTGACGGGGCATGAACATCTACGCAGCTCTCAAACTAAAACTTTCATCATTCACTGAATAGCAGTTAAAACTTCCAAAGTTTTATAGTTTCTAATAATTTCAAACAATAGATAAATTATAGAAAATAATTTTGTTGATAAGTGTTTCTCTTATCAAAGATTAATTGAAAATAATTTTCTTGTCTGCAAAATGATACAATATGTTAGTTCATGTTCACCAGAGTATTGTAAATATTAACATTTTAAATTAAAATAATAAAATTAGTTTTAGATAAGTAATTCAATTAAGTCATATAGGTATTAATTTATATAAAAATAGAGTAATTACATATACTTTACTTTTATTTTTTAATATATTGTTAACAATTATTTTTAATATTATTCTTAGTTTTTCATTCAATAATTTAATGTTAATTTACTTTTAATTTTATAATTTTTAATAATTATGTTGTACAATAAATGCTTTAATTAGGTGATAAAATTTAATGTCCGTTCCAATATAAATAGATTCTATGAGTTCTACCAGACACTAAATAAAATATTAATAAAAATTAAACTAATATAAATAAATCCATATAGATTCAACGCAGTTACTAAATTAAAAAAATTAAATTTGTTTAATTTTTGTGTCAACTTAACTACACCAGTATAAAAATATTAATCAAATTTAAATATATTACGCTGTTATTAAAAAAAATAAAAGTTACATATATTAAAACTTTCTGAAAAAAATAATAAAAATGCAATATCATAATGTATAGATAATAACACTCTTGCCTAAATTAAAAATAAAATAAAATTTATATATCGACTTAACTAATGTTAGCCTTTAAAATAATGAAAATGAAATATTAAAATTATATATTGTTTGGTCGACACTACGACAGAAATATTTTATATATATATATATATATATATATATATATATATATATATATATATTTACGAATTTTTTTATTTTTTTAACTATTAATTAAAATGACTTATTGTTTAAAATTATTAATTAATAAAAAAATCGTTATATTATTAATAAGAATAAAAAATAAGTTTTAAACTATTTGTTAGGCTTTTATATGTGTGGGAGTTACATTAAATGGAGTGATTTTTGAAAGAATTACGTTAGAATAATTTAAAGTGGGTTGGATGTAAAATGTTGGACTAATTGTCACCTTCATGCCAAAATAGGATATTTATAAATTTATCATGAAACTATGCAATGTAAGACGTAAATATTTATCATAATTTTTTAATCAAAATAACATTTTGGTCACCTCTCATAAAATGACGAATTTTTGTAAGGATTGTTTATGGAATCATGTTTTCTCAACCCAGAATGAAACCCAGTTAGAAAACAGAAATTATGTTTTCATTGAATATGATGAAAATACAAAAACTTATACAGATCCAATTAGTAAAAGAGTTGTTATAAGTTCAGATGTTCATGTTTGATAAACTAGTGAATAGAATTACAAGAAAGAAATTGTCTAAAAGTACTCAAGGACGAACTATTGGATGAGTTGTTGCGTCCGAAAATATTAGAAGGTAAGTTGACAAAAAGATGAAGAGATTTTATGTATAATGAAATACGTAAAATAGAGAAATATGATGTGTAACTGATGACCAAACTATCAACCTATACTTGCATGGTTAGTGTAAAATGATTTTTTAAAAGCAAAATGAATGCACAAGAGAAGGTTGACCGCTACATAGTCCGGTTAGTCACAGAAGGATACAAATAAAGAGAGGGAGTAGATTATAGTAAAGTCTTAGCACCTGTGGCTGGAATGGATACAGTTTGACTGCTTATTTACTTGGCAACACAATATATAATGCTCATCATGCAAATGGATATAAAGTCTGCATTCCTTAATGGAATGCATGAATAGAAAGTATATGTAGAACAACTACTTGATTACATGAAGAAGGGTGAAGAAACAAAAGTTTTAAAATTGAAGAAGGTGCTATATAGATTGAAGCAGGCTTCCTGACTTGAAATGAAGGTCTTGACAACTATTTTAAAGAGAATGATATGATTTGAACATTGTCCTTTGAGAACACCTTATACATAAGAAGGAATGAAAATGATATGATGTGTGTCTCTCTACATGTGGATGACCTTATATTTTTGGGTAACAACTCCAGAATTATTCAAGAATTTAAGGTTGCAATGAGAAATGAGTTTGAGATTACCAATTTAGGTCTGATGAGATTTTTTCTCGATCTGGAGATCAGGCAGGATGAAAAAGGGATTTTGTGTCCCAAAAAACATATGTGAAGGAGATACTAAAGAAGTTTAATATGGTTGGTTGCAATCAAATTTCAACTCCCATGGAACTAGGAATAAAATTGATTAAGTTTGATGGTAAGTATTAGAGTCTAGTGGAGAGTATTTGATATCTCACGAGCACAAGGCCTGAATTGTCATTGAGTGTTAGAATTACTAGTAAATTCATGAAGAATCCAAGTTGTTCTCATTGAAAAGCTCTTAAGCGGATATTAAGATACATCAGAGGAACAATATCTTTTGTCTTATTGTACACAATCTCAAACAATTTCTGACTTGTGGGGTACTCCGACAGTGATTGGTGTGAATATGTAAAAGACCGAAAGAGCACGTATGAGTATGCATTTTTCACGAGAAATAGAACTTTTACTTGGCTCTCCAAAAAGCAATCAATAGTAATGTTCTCAACGTGCAAGACTGAATATGTAGCAGCTTCATGGAGTGTATGTAATGTAGTATGGTTGAGAAATTTGTTAAGTTCGTTGTAAGAAAAACAAATTGGAGCAATAAAAGTTTGAGTTGACAACAAATCCACTATTGAATTGGCTAAAAATTTGATTAACCATAAAAGAAGTAAACACTTTAATGTCCAATTTCATTTCATTAGGGAGCATATAAAAGAAGGACATATAGAACTTGTACATGTAAGAAGTCGAGCAAAAGTAGCTGATGTTTTTATAAAGACACACTACCCGTAACGTTATTTGAAGAATGCAAGAAGATGCTCGGAATAACGGATGGAAGGAGCTCGATGCTCAAATGCTTGAGAGGTCGGACGTTTGGGAGCTTGGATTATGGAGATGTTGGCTAGTTCAGAAGCTCGGGAACTTGCCTATTTAAATAAGATGAGATAACATTTAATTTTTGGAGAGTTTGTTAGAAAATTAATGTATGTTGAAGTTTTAATTGAATCATTTTCTGTTTTGTAATCATTAGATAGTTACAACAGTGCATTATAACTACCCAAAATTCTTATGATAAATAGTTGTGTAGTTTCATTTGATAGATCCATCCGATTAATAAAAAATATCTTTTTTTTTTCATAATTGCTCTCTCTCTCTCTCTCTCCTAAAGTTAACAACATCCAGGTACTATGTCGTTCTACTACTAGCTCTCAATCTGCTATCATTCCCAATGGTGAGTTTCGCAATGGCATCGGCAGAGCCACCGACGCAGGCATCACCACCTTCTAAAATCGGAACATGTTTGATTAATGTTCTTCAATTGGGTGTGTGTGTCGATGTGCTGGGTGGTTTGGTTGGTGTTGTAGTGGGGTCCCCCCATCGAGTCGGTGTTACCACCTCATTCAAAGTAAAAAAATATTTTCCTCAATTGATCTCAATCACTGACTTGAAATAAATATAATGTATAAGGCGTAATCTTAGGAAACTAATTAGGTAATTAATAATATCAGACATATATTTAGGAAATTAATTATAAATTTAATATATGCTTACCTAAACTACATAACAAAATATATTTACATATATCTTAACACACCCCCGCAGTCAAAGCAGGAGGATGACAGACACTGAGACTGTCCCTAAAATCATCAACCAACACACACGGAAGTCCCTTAGTAAAGATGTTCACGATCTGATATCATGAAGGCACATGAAGAACTCGAACCTGACCACGTGCAACCTTTTCCCGTACAAAATATATGTCCATCTCAATATGTTTTGTACATTAATGTTGCACCGGGTTGCCCGACAAATAAATAGCAGTAATATTGTCACAATACACAAGAGTAGCCTTGGTAACCATATAATGCAATTCCAATAACAAATTTCGAAGCCAATACGACTCAAAAACCACATTAGCAACATCCCTATACTCGGCCTCTACACTAGACCAAGAGAGTGTAGATTGATGCTTGGAGGACCATGACACCAAATTGTCACCCAAAAATACACAATAACCTGAGGTATAACGTCTCGTATCAGGGCACTCACCCCAATCAGCACCAATATAAGAAACAAGAGGTGAGGTTGAAGATGAATTGAGATGAAGATCAAGATCAAGTGTACCTTGTAAATATCGGATAACGCATTTGAGAGCTTGCATATGGTCCACCCTCGGATCATGCATATATAAGCATACCTTAGCGTTGGTGTCAACCGGTGTTGGAGATGACTTGCAAGAAGACAGACCGGTTCAGGTAATAATTGCTTCGGCATATTTACGCAGTGAAAGGAACATACCACCCTTATATCAGGTCACTGCAATGCCAAGAAAATAGTTCAAAGGACCAAGATCCTTCATAGCAAATTCCGAGCTCAGAAGGTTCATAATATATAATCGGAGAGCATGAGAAGAGGAAATAAGAATAATTCCATCAACATAGAGCAAAATGTAAGTTATGTGTGAACTCTTTCAATAAATAAATAATGAGTGGTCACATTTACTATTTGAGAAACCAAGAGACACGACATAATCAACAAACTGCTTATACCAAGCACAGGGTGCTTGTTTAAGCCCATATAATGACTTACGCAAGCGACACACATAATCCGGATGAGTACGGTCACGATACCCCAATGGTTGATGCATATAAACTGTTTATTGTAACTCACCATGAAGAAAAACATTTTTAACATCCAACTGATGTATGGATCATGCATTTGAAAGAGAAAGAGAAAGAGCAGTGCGAATCGTAGCCGGTTTCACTATCAGGCTAAAAGTTTCACCACAATTAATGTCAACCTGCTAGGTTTTCCCATTACCTATCAGACGGGCATTGAAAGATGTCATGTGAGAGGTAGCTCTGGTGATCATGTACCATGATGAATTAGGGGGACTCAGAGACATAGTATGCATCACCGCTTTAATAATTGTAGGAACATCAAAAGTGGATTGTTCATTCTGAGAGGCCATGTAAGCCTGTTGTGGGCGTGACCCAAGAATGCCGAGTTGTTGTTGTCTCTGTGGTGCTGGACCCTGTGCCCACCCCTAGTTTGGATATGGGTATGGAGGATCCCATTGAGGCATCCAACCCCAAGGTGGGTAATTCAGTCAAGGTAAAAGATCCCTACTGTGATTGTTGTTGTGGAGTCCCACCAAACTGCTGCAGACCACCACTGCCACCCCCTATATGGCCGGATTTGCCATCGCTAGACCTGTGACCACCGCTACCGAATTTTTTTCCAAAATTCTTGCAATATCAAGACAGCTTCCCACGGTGCTGGTGGTGGTGTAACTGGTCCGAATGTGAGGAATTTGAGTCATAAACTAATTAGGAGGCAGCCACCATTGCCAATTTTGATCTCGTGACAGCCTCCTTTGTCAATCTGGCTTCCTCAAGTATGAGCATCGATCTAGCCTGATAAAACGAAGGTAAGGGATCACTCTGCTGAATTAACATCCCTACACCATGATATGCACTTGTGAGACCCTAAACAAGTTAAATGACGAGGCGACTCTCTGACACCGGTGCTTTAACATTTTTCCAACTGATCAGCAAGGGACTTGAGACGTTGACAATATGTTGAAGCATTCAAAAAATTCTCCATCTTAGCAGTGGAGAATTTAGCCTCAAGAGTTACCACACATAAATGTTTGTTGTTTATATGAATCACAATGGGTGATTTAGGATCTTTAGGATTAGAACCTTATAGAAAATTTAAGAATTTAGTGATAAGGTGGAAGGAAAGAATCACTCTTCCCAAGGAAGGCAATTCACAAAGGATGTGAAAGTCCTTTGATACAGCCCAAGGGTTCTTGAATCACTCAAGAACTTAGGAGAATCACTCTCACTAAGATAAAAAAGATAAACTCTAATATTTCTAAATAAAATCAACTTGTTATTTCTGATAAAAATGGTTCAACTTATAAAGAAGTTTTGTCATCAAAGTTACAAAGATTCACTAAAGGAAAATAAATGATAATAATGATTCATTAACCTAGCAATTGAAAACTACTTAATGACTTATTGTAACTGAAATTGTGGCAACCAAAAGTCAATCAGTTATGCACCCTCTTGGTCTCCCAAAGATCGATAACTAAATTTTCAATTGGACCCTTATTACAACTTGCAATAAAACCAAACTAAAGCTCATTAATTGATTAAATCCAAAACATAATTTGGTCAACCAACAATACTTGTTGAAGAGCTTCCTTTGTTTTCCTTGCTTTAGCCTTTGTCATAGGTCATGTTCACATAAGTTGTCTTGGAAAATATCTCTCAACTTATTCCAAGCATCCATGGTTGTGACATTAGGTTTAATAATTATATGCAACAGGTCATTGGAGATAGTTGCATAAAGCTAGGAAAGAACCTTAGCATCAACAGTCGACCATAATTCTTTTTCATCCTCAGTCACAGGTACCTTCTCTTTGCCATTAGCAAGAGGAATAATGTGATGAAGGACCTTACGAGAACATGCGGTAATTTTAAAAAGTTTCGCCCATGTAAAGTATTGGACATTCTCCATTTCAAGAGTGATGGAAATATGGTTTCGTATATTGGAAACCACAAAAGCTGCAAGGAAAGAACTCTTGTTGTCCATCATTACAGTGAGAAGAAGAAGAAAAAAGATCGATGAAGGGGAACGAAGAAGAAAAAGAAGAAGAAGTGTAATTGTCCTAGAAATCTGATACCATAAAAGAATATTTTCCTCAATTGATCTCATTCACTGACTTGAAATAAATAAAATGTATAAGTTGTAATCTTAGGAAACTAATTAGGTAACTAATAATATCAAACATATATTTGTTGTAAAACTTAAATTAGTCGTTTGGTATTCCTAGAATAGTATTAATGGTTTTAGGCATGAGTGACATAACCAAGAAATATGGGCTGCAAACCTATTTAATAGGTATCATGATTTACTTTTTGCATTTGAAGAGACAAACATTTTGCCCATAAATACTTGTAACAACTCATTTGAAATCGTAGCAAGATAAACATAGAGAGATTAAAAAAATACAGAGTGTTGTCAACTTCTATTTTCTGCCTTCTTGTTGCCAACATTATTTAGTTTAATTTTTTGTGCATATATGTAATGTTACCAACAAATTGGCATTAGATCTTGTGTGTGAGGTGAGCGTGAGAGAACCTACCAAGCCTCAAGAGAGAACATCGCGGTGTGCGCTGGCTAAGAAAGAGAGAGGAGTGACCGAGAGCTTTATGAGGTGTGTGAGTTGAGTGCAAACACTTGCGAGAAGTGGCAGGTCTAACCAATGGCATCTCGCTACCCAAGTTGACGAAAGGCACCAACTATGACAATTGGAAGGTACAAATAAATGCCCTTCTCAGCTCCCAAGATAATTGGGATGTGGTCAAGACTAGGTATGAGGAACCGGTAAACACAGATGGGTATTCAAATGCCCAGTTGAGCGCGTTGAAGGTCATTCGAGCTAAAGACAAGGCGGCTCTATATCTACTATACCGAGTCATCGATGAATCCGGCTTTAAGAAGATAGTCAACGCAAAATCTTCCAAAGTAGCATGAGATACACTCGAAAAAGCAAACAAAAGAGATGAACGGATGAAGCAAGTTCGACTTCAAACCCTTAGGGGCGAACTAGAAAACATGAAGATGAAAGAGTCTGAAAGCATATCGGAGTTCATTACTCGGGCGGAGACCGTGGTGAACAAGGAATGGTGAAAGCCTTTCATCAAACCGAGTTGTTGAAAAGATTTTGAGGTCATTGACAGATGATTTCGAGAATATCGTGTGCGCAATAGAGGAGGCCAAGGACCTATCAACGCTCACCCTTGAAGAGTTTGTTGGGTCCCTTGAAGCGCATGAGCAGAGAAGGAAAAACAAGAAGGCGGAGTCCCTTGAACAGGCTCTCCAAGCGAAGGCAACAATAAAAGCGGAGAAGGTGCTCTATGCTCAGAGTACCAGAGATCGAGGAAGAGGCAGAGGCCAACATGGTAGAGGAAGAGGAGGACGAGGGAATGAGTAAGTCGACCAACAGAACTAGCATGGTCGAGGTCAGGCTCGGGGTGGCCGGACAAACACGAACAATATTGAATGTTATAACTGTGGGAAGTATGGGCATGTTGTCATGGATTGTTACTCGGTAAAATGCTACATCTGTGGATAGCTGGGTCATATTTCCAAAGATTGTAGGTTCGAGAAGAAAAAGGAGGAACCAACAAACTTCCTTGCTGAGGAAGAAGATGAAGGGTGGTTGTTGGTGACAAACATTCTAGAAACTGAGGTCAAACTGAGCTATTCTAATAACTCGGTTTGGTACCTAGACACCGGCGCAAGTAACCACATGTGTGGTGATGAGCGCTTATTCAAAATACTTTCAAAGGTGGAGTCTGGATCCGTTTTTTTTTGTGATGCTTCGAAAGTAGTTGTCAAAGGCCGAGGAACAATCTAATATCAACAGAGAAATGCGCGCATCAGATAGATCAGAGATGTATACTTCGTGCTTGATCTCAAAAGCAATATACTGAGCATGTGACAGTTAATGGAGAAGGGGTACTTAGTTCTGATGAAGGACCGATAACTACAACTAAAGGATAAACTCGGGAGGCTCATTGGTAGAAATGAAGAAAAATCACATGTACAAACTTGAGTTGAAAATAGTTCAAGATAAATGCATGCAACTTGATACGTAGGATGATGCCATGAAGTGGCATTTTCGGTTCAGTTATCTTCACTTCGGTGGGTTGACCGAGCTGGTGAAAAAGGAGATGGTGCTCGGACTGCCTAAAATGGAATTCGAAAAAAGATTATGTGAAGGATGTGTGATCGAAAAGCAAGTCAGGACTTCTTTCTCAAGGAATTTTGAGTACCAAGCAAAGGAGCAATTCGGACTGATCCATACCGATTTGTGTGGGCCGAGAACTCCAGAATCATTCAGTGGTAAGAGATACTTCATCTCTTTCATTGATGATTTCTCGAGGAAGACATTGATTTATTTTCTGAAGGAGAAGTTAAAAGTGTTTGAAACTTTCAAGAAACTCAAAGTGATGGTGGAGAAAGAAACAAGTGAAGTCATCAAAGCAGTCCGATCTGACAGAGGAGGCGAGTTCACTTTTGCTGAGTTCGACAAATACTGCGAGGAACATGAGATCAAGCGTTTCTTGACTACCCCATATTCTCCACAACAAAACGGTGTAGCGAAACGAAAGAACCGAACCATTCTCGATATGGTTCTATCTATGTTGAAAGGGAAGAATATGCCGAAGAAGTTTTGGGCAAAGGTAGTACAGTGCCCAGTCTATGTGCAAAATAGATGTCCACATGCAAAGCTAGGCGAGTAGCGTGGCCTATGGACAAGTACCAAGTGAGCACAGGACAAAATTAGAAGATCGGAGTAAGAAGTACATGTTTATTGGGTATGATGAAAAATCTAAAGCATATAAATTGTTTGATCCTATCAACAAGAAAGTGGTGGTGAGCCGAGATGTTCAAGTGGAGGAAACAAAGCAATGGTGCTGGTGTAACTCGGTCAAGAAGAAACTAGCTCAGAAATTGTTGTGCCTTCAAAAACAACAACCACCAAGTCCTTAGATGAAGAAACTAAGTCACAACAGCCCAGGATGAGAAGTCTGCAGGAAATATACGACACTACAAATGAATTTCATGTTGTATGTCTTCTGGCCGACTCTGAAGACTTGAGTTTTAAGAAATTTATTCAAGATGAGAATCATGGATGAGGAGATGGGGACGATTGAACGCAACAAAACTTAGGAGCTGACCGACCTTCCTAAACCAGGCACTAAACTCTCAAAGTTTGGTGGAGGAGAACGAGGTGATTCTTAAAGATATCAAAGCTTAATCGAAAGTCTGAGGTACCTTACAAGCACGAGACCCGATCTAATGCTGAGTGTTGGGATAACGAGCAGATACATGGAGAATCCAAGTGACACACATTGGAAGGCCTTGAAGAGAATTCTAAGATATGTTCGAGGAACCCTATCACTTGGTCTTTTCTATTTTAAAATCGGATGACTATCGACTAGTGGGTTACTCAGATAGTGATTGGTGTGGTGATGTTGATGACTGGAAAAGTACTTCAAATTATGTATTCCTATTCGGGAAAACAACTCTTACTTAGTTGTCAAAGAAGCAGCCCATTGTAACTTTGTCGACCTGTGAGACCGACTATGTGGTGGTCTCTTGGAGTGTGTGTCATGCAGTCTGACTTTCAAATCTACTAAGGCATCTGGGAGTGATCCGAGAGGAAGGGACTGTAATCCGAGTTGATAATAAGTCGGCAATCGATTTGGCAAAGAACTCGGTTAATCAATGAAGGAGCAAGTACATTGACGTTCGATTTCATTTCATCCGAGAACAAGTCAGAAAAGGAAAGGTCAAGCTGGAGCATGTTGAAAGTCGAGTTCAAGCCGCGGATGTATTCACCAAGCCACTGCCGACCACACTACTGGAGAGTTGTAAAAGGATGATTGAAAAAAGAGATGGGAAGAGTATTTAAGTTTAAGGAGGAGATTTATTGTAAAACTTAAATTAGTCGTTTGGTATTCCTAGAATAGTATTAATGGTTTTAGGCATGAGTGGCATAACCATGAAAATATGGGTTACAAACCTATTTAATTGGTATCATGATTTACTTTTGGTATTTGAAGAGGCAAACATTTTTCCCATAAATATTTGTAACAACTCATTTGAAATCATAGCAAGAGAAACATAGAGAGATTAAAAGAAAACAGAGTGCTGCCAACTTCTATTTTCTGCCTTCTTGTTGCCAACATTATTTAGTTTAATTTTCTATGCATATTTTTGCATATATGTACTGTTACCAACAATATTTAGGAAACTAAATATAAACTAAATATATGCTTACCTAAACTACAATAACAAAATATATTTACATATATCTTAACACAAAAGGTTGGTTGATCTTGAGGTTGTTATTCATTGTCTTTGCATTCTCATAAGAACTGACGTCCTTGGCATCCTTATTGTTGACATTAATCTTGCCTTGAATGTAACTATCAATAATTGTGGACTCAACGACCATCCTCATCTCTACACTGAGTTTCAACTCATGAGCCTCCAACAAATCTTAGAACTCTTTAACCTTCATCTTTTCAATGTCATCAGATTCCTCTATTGAAACAACAATGTAATCGAATTTAGAGGAAAGTGTTCGCAGAATTTTCTCCACCATACCATAGGTTGTCATTGAATTCACCATCAGTTGAATCTGATTGAAATAATTTGCAATGAATTCTTGATCAAGCATGGAGAATAGTTCATTTTGAGGGATTGTAACTTCACTTTCTTAATGTTCTAAACACCTCCACATGCTTTCGACATAATATCCCAAATCGCTTTATGTCTTGGGTTTTGAAATCTACTCAAATTTAAAGTCTTTTTTTGGCTTCAACATCATCTTTATTTTAAGTATTTTTTTTATTATTGTTTCTAATATTTATTAATAACTAATAATGACTTCATTCTTATTACCTAATAATAATAATTATTACCATGAAAAAGATACAAATTAGATAGAAAAGTGTTGTCTCTATTTAAAACCATAACAATCTTATAAAGTTTTAGTCTTTTAAATTTTGATACCAATTGTTAAAAAAAATACTTTTTTATTTTTCTTTATTAAAAACACAAATATTATAATAAAAAACTCTATTAGTTAATTTACCGTTACGAAAGAACAAATCAATTAATTATCACAATTAGTATTTACTTCTAATGAAGAGTGTAAATATATGGTATTATTACCATGCTGAGTTTTCTAAAATTATATCAACTATAGATAAAATAAAATTAATATAAAAATAAATATCTTAAACATAATAATTAGTAATAATTTCATTTATACTCACTCTTTACGTTATAAATTGAAATCGAAGAATCTCTCGTATTATTATGATTATAATATGTTGATGTGAAAATGTACATGAACTAGAATACGGTCAAATAAAACCATTTTAGTCTATAACGACAAACATGTTACCAAAAAAAATAATATAGCGTCAATAAAAAATGTATTTCCAATAAAACTTTGATGAATGTAAATTTTTATTTAATTATATTACGGAACTTTAGGTTAACAGTTTATATCCAGGTTTCAAAAGAGAAAGTTGAAGATAAAACTATTGTTTACTTGTTTATTTACTATTTTAAAATTAATTTTTATATTTTAAGCTTTTAAAGATTAAAAGTATGTTCGGTAATTATTTTATTAGAAATATTTTGAAAAATATATTCTTTTAGTTTCTAAAATCTAAAAAATCAAAATTGATAAAAAAATAGTTTTTGTTAGTTTTCTATTTTTATTAATAATCAATATATTATTATTTTTTTAATTATCGTAACTATTATCATCCTCTCTTATTTAAAAGAGTTTTCAAATTAAGTCATCAAAATTTGTTTAAATGTAATTTATAAAAATTTATCTTTAAATCTATTTTTAAAACAAAATAAAAAACTAACAAAGAATTTACCTAATAATATTTATGTGTTAACCCATTTACTCATTAAAAAGTAATAATAAATAAGTCACTATGATTAATATATTAAAATAATTTTTAAATTAAAAATAAACTAAAAAATGGAAGATATCATGAAAGTTAGAATCAAAGTACGAGTTATCCATCTTTTAGGATAAGGGAAAGGTCCATTTTATACCTTAAAATTTTCAAAATCCACAATACACCAATTCAATTTGTAAACCACAGGGTCTCCAATTCGCTCAGACCAGTTCAGCTATGTTTGGATTACTGGTTTTGACAGGAAAACTGACGGGTTATACTGGATCATAAAGGTTACAAAACATTTGTGATGCAACAACCAATTGGGACTAGCTATATCACTGGTTTCGAATCGGATCGGTATAAGCCAGGTGTCCAAATTGCAAATGTCATTTTCCTTTGATCTTAGTATCTGAAAAATCAATGTCGTTCATTACCTTTCAATTTCATCTGCTCCCCCTAAAAGAAAAATAACCGGCAGTGATTATATAAAGCACCAAAACCATGTGAAAGATAATGTTGCTCAATCGTCATATATTTCTTCCCTATGGAAACCTTGTGATCTTACCTCTCACCACGTTTTCTTTTGAGTGATCCACTAATAGCAGCCTTAGCTTTTGCCCATTCTTTCAAAGATGCAGCACTTCTCATAAATGAGCACGTGTCGCCTACTTCAATATTTTCACTGGATTTTTCCCTGGGATTTATTTCAACTTTTTCCTCCACTATTGGGGCAGAAGTAATGTCATTGACACCTAAATGCTGACTCTTTTCTGGTATAGTCTCCCTTGATTTAAACCCATTACTCACAACTTCATTAAGAGTATCCTTAGCTACACCATTATCCTTGCAATAGTTGAAAATGGCAGGTTCCACAATAGGATCCTTAGCCTTTGGATCTGGGAAAGTAATGCCCGGTAAAATATGTGAAATGCTGAATGAATTGCTATTCTCACTAACCATTTGTGTCCAGGATTGTTTCTGCAACCATGAAGTTCCTCTGCCTGTCTTATTAGCTGCAACATGATGCGGATTTTCAGTAATATCTTCTATCACTTGTTCATTGGTAGGTTGAGCTTCAGCAAGATCTTTTATCACTTGTGTATTGGTACGGTTGCTTTCTAAGTGTCCATCCCTTTCCATGTTTTCAGTTTTGTTGTTTGTAGATATAGGGGCACACGGATCATCAGATTTTTGTTGATTCTTACTAGAGTCCAATTTCGGCAATATGAGAGAAGCACTGAAAGAAGTATTGCCTCCGGAACCAACAAGTTCTTTCCATGAAGACTTCTGAGACCATGAAACTTAATTCCTCAAAACCGTGTTCTGGCTCAGTAGGCTGTGCACCAGATCCCACCTTATTTGGAAGGGTCTGCATGTTACCCTTGCCTCCAGGCGTTGTTGATACTTCCGCATTGCTTTCCATTTCCAATTTGGGAAGTGATTTTATCTTCTTTTTCTTGTTGGGATTGATATTATTACCTTTTTCCACTTGAGGCATATTCTTGTCGGGTTCTTCCTTAGCAATTTTTCTTTTATTCAACCATGATTCCTGAATATTAAAAAGAAATATTAGATGGAATAGAATACCTTTGCATTGCTAAAAGGAAACTGACATTACCACTTATTGAACACTCCACCTCCAAAAAAAGAAGAAGAAAAAAAACCTGATTTTCCAGGATTCTCTCAAGTTCCTGGTTCCCTATTAAAGCTGTTTTCTTTTTCTTCGTCTCAATGTTAATAATGAGATCATCTTCATCTGTTGCACTATCTTCACGCTCATCAGATTGTAAAGCATTAGGTGTTTCATAAGAATACTTATCCTTTCCAAGGTTTTCAGCACAGAAATTCTTTTCTTTTTGAATTAGCTTGTTCATCACAGCATTCATTATGCTAATCTCTTCATCATTCATTCCACCACTTTCGGCTGCCCCCCTATCAATGGATAGCTTATCTCTTCTAATGACAAGAGGACTACAATGCTCCTCACAATCACAAAAATGCACAGGGAGTTGAGAAACTTTAATATTCTGAAAACTATATTTGTGTTTGCCAGTTCCACTGAATGGTATGGATTTCACCTGCACAGGTATATATGTAGCATGTAAAAACCAAGTCATATTTAGCCCTAATATATTTAGACATAATTAAACATGCAAAGGCTTTGTATCTTAAGCCCTAATACATTTGATATAATTAAGTGACCTTGTATTTGTACATAACAGATAAACTAATTTAAAAATCAAAATTATTGCTCTGAAAATGCATTGTACAACCTATAAAACACTTATTCTAACACTCTGATTACAGAACAACACCAGAACCATAGAGGGAAGTACATCATCTAAGTTTTTCCTCCGTATCCTAAAACACAAGAAACACGAAACACTAATTTCACACATACAGTTCACAGAACCCAAACATAACCCATCTAACTCCTACCGAATCCTAGTGCCTACCCATCACCCTTGACCTAAACTTAACCAAACCCAATCATCACAAGATCAACCTTAACAACGAATTGCATATATACTAATAAAAACAAGCACCTAAACAGGTTACCTTTCTCAATCTGGGAAAGAAAATATTGAGGTGTTTGGTATTTGACTTGGAAGGGATTGTGGCGGTGTAGGGCATTTGCTTAGGAGAAGCGGGGGCTGGTTGAGTAGCTTCATCAAGAGCGACTTGCTCCCATTCTCTATTCAACTGCATGAGATAATCTTCTTTGGCCTTTTCCAGTCTCAATCTTCCACCCTTCCACAGGCACCCATTATACTGTCATGTCAATAGAAAGTAAAAATTAGTCACTGAAAAATAAAATTGTATATATTATTAACATATACACAAGCTCTAAATTTTGCTGATCGGAATTCTTTCTCAGTTTTTTTTTCCTTCTTATCTTTTCTCTCCTAAGACCATTACTTGGCTACATGAATGACACAATGTCATTGATAATTATGGAAGACAAAAAATAAATTAAAAAAAAAATTGTTAACTCTTGCCTTGCTGAAGAGCTTGGAAAGGGATTTAGGGTCGGAGAGGAAGTCGAGGTAGGCGAAGCTGCGACCTTTGGTTCGGATGGTTTGGACGGCTTGGACGCTACCAAGAGATGAGAATAAGCTTCGAAGGTCTTCGGCGCTCACTGCCTCCCCCAATCCTCCGATGAATATTCTCACTGCGTTTTTCGTTTCTTCCACTTCCTGCTCCATGCCTGCTTCTATCAACCTCTGTGTTCAGCTCCTAGCAACAATGAGGGTTCTTCACAGTTTTCAATTGTCACCTAATAGGCCAGAATGACGCAAATTTAGACGCTCGCAAATAGGCCAGAATATAATATTCATCATTCAGGGCAAAAATGTTAGCATTATTACTACCAGAAGTTGGAGAACTCACTCGGATAATTAATCCAAAATAGAAACGTTCAACAACCACAAAAAAGAAAAAAAAAATCAATCTACGCCAAAGAACAAACCGAAATCAGAAGGGGATAAAACCCAATTGGTGAAACCAGGAATTGATCAACAACTTAGTGATGTAACCATCTATTCATTTATCCCAAAATCACTAATCAGTTCAATGGATCACAAATGCAGTCTAGTCCAGATACAATCATGAAGTTACAAATAGCAAAAAAACAAACAAAATCAAATCTTGCAACAAGCATATGGCAAACAGAAACAACCCACTAATTTCAAACCCACTCCGCTAACTCCTGCAACCGAAAACATAATCAAACCTTTAACCCGACCATCTCAGCAAAGAGAAAAAGGGGAACAGAAGCGCTGTGAGAGAGTGAGGCTCACGGAGGGTGACTCTGTGGAGACCTAGGTGGTTTGGGGCAGTGGTCTACAATGAATGCGAGGGCTTAGGGTGTTGTCCATAGTGAAGGCTCTCGGAGGCGCGGTGAGAGGGAGGAAAGGCGGCTTGCAGAGGTGGTCGATGCCAAGGTTAGATGGCGAGGTGTGATTCGCGGCTGAAGGCACGGATTAGGGCTGGTGGGTGAAGGGATAAGGGTTTTGGGTGGCCGTGATGATATGGCTTGGCGACGGTGATGGATTAAGGAGGGGTGGAAGAGAAGAATGGAGGATCCGGTACTGGCAGAGATGGGTTAAAAAGGAAGATGACAGAAGGTAAGAATGATAGTGTTTGGGAATGTTTTGATTTCGATTACCTTAAAGGATGATTCAATATTTATATATAAAATTATTGTACCAAATACAGCGCATATTCATACAATTCTAAAATTTTAATAGCAGAATGGACAAAATGACAGATAATAAAAAAAATATTGTACAAGTTTGTTAAAAAAGAAAATTGTGCAAGATTGTTACAGTACAAGTTTGTTAGTCTCCCTCAAGCTGGAGAGGAGTGTCGATAAGCTCTAGCTTGGACAAATTTACATGGAATAGTCGAGGGGAAATAGCTTATTGAAGATATCAGCGAGTTGTCGAGATGATAGAACGAATGGGTAGAAGTTTCACTAAACCTGCTTGTGCCCTTTTCTCGAATCAAGTGGCAATCTATTTCCAATTGTTTATTTCATGAAATATTGAATTTGCAGCAATGTGTAAAGTACTCTGATTTTCACAATAAAATGTTGCTAACTTACAACACTAAATTTTGAGATAATTGAAAAGGTAAGTTAATCATTGCAACTCACAGGTGTTAATAGCCATACTCTGTTTCGGAGGAGAACGAGACACAGTATTTTATTTTTTGGTTTTTCAAGAAATTAAAGAGTTCCTTACGAAGAAACAATAATTTGTGACTAAACTGTGTGTGGAGACGCAAGTTGCCCAATCGGCATCACTAAACTCAATTAGGTTGATAGGAGAATTCCATTTTAAGTAGAGCCCCTTGTTTGGACAGTCTTTTAAGTATTTAAGAACTCTTTTTACAGCACCTAAATGAGACTTTGTAGGATTTGTCATGAACTGACTTAATTGTTGACGAGTCGTTATGAGGTAAATCAAACGACCAATAAGGCGCTTATAAAATAGAAGATCATTAAGTAATTCACTTGAATTATCCTGTTTTAAACGAAGAGAGTTATCCATAAGTGTGGAACTTGGTTTATAACCCAATAATCCTGAATCTGAAAGCAACTCATGGTAGTATTTTTGTTGAGATACAAAGATGTCATCATCAGGCTTCTTTACTTCTAATCCCAGAAAATATTTGAGTTCCCCCAAATCTTTAATTCGAAAATTGGATTGAAGTGTATGCTTGAGCTTTGTTATTTCAATGAAAGAGTTGTCAATTAAAACAATATCATCAACGTATATCAGTAAAGCAGTAAATTCTCCTTTTTCATGCTTGATAAACAAGTTATGATCAGTATGTGACTGTGAATAACCAGATGAGAAAAGGAGGTTAGAAAGTTTCTCATACCATTTTCGACTTGTTTGTTTGAGCCCATAGAGAGATTTATTGAGCTTGCAACACTATGAGGATTCATGCCCATATAGACCTTGAGGAATCTTCATGTAAACCTCTTCGAACAAGTCACCATATAGAAAGGAATTACTAACATCCAATTGCTGCAATTGCCAATTGTTTATGGAAGCTAGAGCAAGGATAACTCGTATGGTGACCATTTTAACCATGGGAGAAAAAGTCTCGAAGAAGTCTATCCCTTAAACTTGGGAGAATCCTTTCGCAACGAGTCTCACCTTTTATCGTTCCACACTCCCATCTGGTTTCCTTTTGATTTTGTAAACCCATTTACATCCTATGGGCTTGACATTCTTAGGGGTTTCCACAATTTCCCAAGTTTTGTTCAACTTTAAAGCCTCAATTTCATCCTTCAAGACTTCTTTCCAACACGACTTCAAAATTGCTTCTTGATAGCTTCGGGGCTCAATCTCAGAAGTTAGGTTTATGATATAATGACACTCAGACTCAGTAATGGAAGAAAGAACAGATTGAATAGGACACCTGCATGTTGACGATGATTGATTTGGTTTGATCTCTATGTTGTAGCAAACAAAATCCGCAAGTCGAACATTGGGTTTAGAGCCACGAGTGGTTCATCTTGGTATGAAAGGAATAGGGCTTAGATGAGGTGATGAAGAGATATGTAGTGAGATTGACTGGGATGGAGAGGTTGATGGCGAAATTTGGGGAAAAGGAGATGAAGTTTTATTTGGCGAGATTTGTGGATAGGATGAGGTTGTTGGGGAAGATAAGTTTTGAGGTAAAATAGGAGTCTGTGATGAAAGTTGGTCTTGTAGTGTAAAATTATTGGGTTGAGGTGTGAGTTAGAGAGGATCAAAGTGATTGAAGGTCTCTGTTTGTGGAGGAAATTACTTTTCTTTTTCTTGGACCTCGTGTTTGTTGTTAAAAGGAAAATAAGATTTATAGAAGATAATATCTCTAGAGATAAAAATGTCTTTATTTTGTAAGTCTAAAATAACAGCCTTTTGTATCAAATTGATAACCGAGAAAAACTCCTTCTCTAGACCTAGGATCAAATTTCTGTTTTGGCCTACTTGTTGATGCATAACATAAAGAACCAAAAACTTTAAGCATGGAAAAATCAGGTTTTTGATTATGCAAAAGTTCGTAAAGAATTTGTTTCTTTATAACTAGAGAAGGTATACGGTTAATAAGATAAACTGCATGTTTTATTGCATAGGACAAAAAATGTTTGGGCAATTGAGATTGGAACATGAGAGCACGTGCCACGTTGAGAATATGTTGGTGTTTTCTCTCAACACACCCATTTTGTCGAAGAGTATAAACACAACTGGTGTGATGTATAATCCCTTTTGAAGCAAAAAAATGTTTAAGAAAAAATTATGGACCATTATCTGTCTGAATACATTTTATCTTGGAATCAAATTAGTTTTTAATTAAAGAAATAAATTTTTGAACATGTATTTTTACCTCGAATTTTGATTACAATAAGACAATCTAAGTATATCTACTAAAATCATCCAAAATAGTTAAAAAATATTTTTCACCATGAATTAAGGCCTTAGAAAAAGGTCCAAAAATGTTCATGTGCACCAAATCAAAGTTTTAAAAAGCTGTATCACTAAGGCAATAAGACAATTTTCTTTGTTTTGCAAAATGACAAATGTCACAATTTTCATTAATATGTTTTGGAATAAATGGAAATTGTTCACATAACATATTTAACCGGTTTCCCGAGAGATGTCCTAATCTATAATGCCAAAGGTTGGAGTTTGAGATGACATTGGTAGCACTTTCATTAATGGAAGTTTTTTTTGGTGAAAGAATCTTGGATTCTTTGTTGACTTGTAAATGAAGATTAGTCAAACCAATCATCCTCAACGTACGCTTATCCTGGATAGTGCAAAAGGAATCATGGAAGATGAGAATATATTTATGAGTCATTATGAGTTTGGATATGGATAAAAGATTAAAATGAAATTCCAAAACAAATTGTGAATGATAAATTCGGGAGAGAAAATTATTATTCCTAATATATGGGTAGTAACAATAGACTTATCAGGTAAACCTATTTGTATTGGTTTAATGTTAGAATAATTTGAAAAATAATTTAGAGAAGATGTAACATGATATGTTGCTCCCGAATTTATGATCCAGGGGACATTGTGAGTGGTGTAAAAGGTGTGGTGTGTGTTGTTGCAAAAAACAAAGCAGGTACCACTGGATGCAAATTTTTTTTTAGCATTTGGAGTGTTAATGAGGTTCACTCTATTGGGCTGAACAAGAGAGTTGAGCCCTGTTACATTAGAAGCATTTTTGTTGTTGTTGTGGTTGGAGCAAAGACATCAGGGTTTGATATTGGGTCTGGGTCAATGTGACGGGGCCTCCCTCCTTCTCTGAACAGTTGCCTCTCTCAATCGGTTCAATCACAGCTGCGTTGTTGATGGAGGAAGAACTAGAGGCATTACGGTTGAACATTGGCCTGCCAGGGTATCGAGGATGGCCAGGGGGATAGTCATGCTTTCCCCAACATATGTCAATGGTGTGTCCAGGACGGTGACAGTAGGAGCATTTCTTGTTAGAAACTCCTTTGACAGCGAAAGAAGGACCAGAGCCACACCCTTTGCCGGAGAAAGAGTGATTAGCTACGTTCATAAAGGTGTTGGGCTCAGTAGGCGAAGACGAAGCGAGTTGTCGTTCCTACTGGACAACCATGGAGAAGATGCGGTTGATAGCGAGGAAAGGATCCATCAAAAGGATTTGGGAACGCACAATAGAGAAGCGCTCGTCCAAACCTTTGAGGAATCAGATTATGAAATCATGTTGGTGGTAAGTTTTTGCAGGACACGAGCAAGAAGAGAACGGTCTGTAGTTATCGAGTTCTTCCCATAGGGTCTTCAGTGCAATGTATAACTCAGACATGACGAGTTCCTTGAGAAAGTCCATATATTTCTTCTTGGAGCTCTGCGATTCTGAGGAGATCGCCTTGCAAAAAATGTTCGTGAAGGTCATTCCAAATGTCTATGGCACACTCGAGGAAAATAACGCTTTGGGCGATGGAGGGAGTAACCGAGTTGAGTAACCACGACATAACGAGGGTATTGCACCTTTCCCAAGCAGAATAAAGAGGTTTTTCAACCTTAGGAACATGAATGGTCCCTAACAAGAAAGCCATCTTGTTTTTTGAGATTAAAGCCATTTTAATGGCACGAGACCAAGACTGATAGTTTGTGCCATCAATGACAGGGGTTATGGAGACAGAGGAGGGTCCTTCACTAGGATGAATGAAGAAGGGACTCAATGGGTTCATGGTAGGATCAGTGGCTTCATTGCCACGATTTTATTTCTTAAGACTTTCATTATTGGAGTTCTTTGGACTGTCAGGAGGAGTAGAAGACATTTGGAAGGAATAATCAAAGCTCCAGGAGGGAGCTCTGATACCATAAAAAGGAAGATGACAAAAGGTAAGAATGACAGTGGGAATGTTTTGATTTCAATTACCTTTAACAATGGATGATTCAATATTTATATACAAATGATTGTCCCAAATACAACCCATACTATTCTACAATTCGAATAGCAGAAAGGACAAAATAATAGTTAACAGAAGAAATATTGTACAAGTTTATTACAAAAAGAAGATTGTGCAAGATGGTTACCGAATGAATATTGTACAAGTTTTTTATGGGTCATGGTGAAAGTGATGGAAGAGTCAGTGGTCGATGAGGGACTGGGCATTAGAGTGGAGGTGGCTGGAGAGAGGGAGTGAGGGCGATACGATTGAGGAAGAAGATGAGAGTGTATAAATGGAAAGAGTGCAAGGGAAAGGTGAGAGGAACGGGAATAAGAGAGAATAAGGAATTGAGAAATTCGTTAGCTGAATGACATGCAAAATAGATATGATAAAATAAAGAAGAGGAAATAAAATAAAAAATTTAAAGAGAAAAAAATAAACGATATCTTAATAATGCTCCTTCACTTTTGAAATCGATAATTCACATTTTAAAATTTGATCTTGTATATTATTAAAATATTTAAATTTTAGTTTTCTAATAAATTCTGATTTTTTTTAATCAAATAAAAATTAAATGAAAAAATATTAAACATATTAAGCATACCATTTTATTTTTAAAATATTTAAAAGTTTTTTTCGATTATAATTTTTTTTATCACATTATATACATAATACAATAAATGAAAATAAATATTTATGAGAAAAATGTAAAATTATGAATCAAAATAAAAAAAATAAGATAAGACCTTACGAAATCAAAAAAAAAAAAATCGTGATTCGATGTATTATCTTAATTGAATTGTATATAATCAATAAATTTAGTTTTATCTTATTCACCCTTTTTATTTGTGTTCTGTCTTGTAGTTTGGGAGAAGGAAAAAAAAAAAAAAAAAAAAAAAAACAGAAATTCTAAAAAATAAAATGGAGAATATCTGGAAAAGGGGAATGGACAGTGGGCATGGAGAAATTCGGGAGAAAGGAAAATATTTGAAAAAAATAATGGGTGTATGATGGGATTTTTTTATAAATAATATTATTTTAATAAATATTTTCCAAAACAACTTTCTACAATATTATTTATCTATCTAATACCATTTATGGTGTACGTTTAGAATTCGTTCCAAAAAATCAAATTTTGATCTTATTTTTCTATTTTTTGTTGTTTTTTTATTAATTTTATAAATAGATTTTTTATAATTCTAAATATAATTTATTTTTAAGTTTATAATTATTATTTTAATTTATATAATATATATATATATATATAATTTGAAGTTTATATATATAATTTAAATTTATGTAATATATATAATTATAATTTATATAATATGTATAATTATAATTTATATAATATATATAATTTATTTAACATTAAAAATAGATATATTTTTATTAATTTTATAATTATAAATTTTTAAGTTTATAATTCTAAATATAATTTTTTTAAACTTTATAATTATAATTTATATAATATATATAATTTATAAATAGTTATTTTTTAATTTTAATTTGATATATTTTTTATTTGTAATTATTTAATGTATATTTAAAGTAATTTATTTATATGTTTATATATACTACTTTATAATTTAATTTGTATAAATAAAAAATAATTACTCTAAATTAATCAAGTAAATAATAAATTTTATTAATTGAAAAACTCCTAAGTTTCATAATATATGATGACATTTATTAACTAACACAGTCTAATGATGCTGAAATAGACGCACGTGAAACATTGAAACATGTTCTTCTGCTATAATCGAGGGTATGACAAAATAAACATTTTTTCATCCTACTTGGCCTATTTTTTATTTTTTTTATAACCTATTTTTTATTTTTTTTACAAACTTTATAGATAGGATGAAAAAATGTTTATTTTGTCATACCCCTGATTATAGCGAGAAGAACATGTTTCAATGTTTCACGTACGTCTACTTCGCATCATTAGACTGTGTTAGTTAATAAATGTCATCATATATTATGAAACTTAAGAGTTTTTCAATTAATAAAATTTATTATTTACTTGATTAATTTAGAGTAATTATTTTTTATTTATACAAATTAAATTATAAAGTATTATATATAAACATATAAATAAATTACTTTAAATATACATTAAATAATTACAAATAAAAAATATATATCAAATTAAAATTAAAAAATAACTATTTATAAATTATATATATTATATAAATTATAATTATAAAGTTAAAAAAATTATATTTAGAATTATAAACTTAAAAATTTATAATTATAAAATTAATAAAAATATATCTATTTTTAATGTTAAATAAATTATATATATTATATAAATTATAATTATACATATTATATAAATTATAATTATATATATTACATAAATTTAAATTATATATATGAACTTCAAATTAATTATATATATATATATTATATAAATAAAAATAATAATTATAAACTTAAAATAAATTATATTTAGAATTATAAAAATAATTATTTATAAAATTAATAAAACAAAAACAAAAACTAAAAAAATAATTAGAAAACCCATATTATAATTAGGATAAGGGGAACTGGAAAAATAAAAAAATTTGGTTCCTTGGATACCGAATTTCAAACGTGAACAGTGAATGATGTTAAATGGGTAAATAATATTATGGAGATAATGTTTGAAAAATATTTTTTAAAATGATCTTATTTATAAAAAAAATTGTATGACCATTAAAGAGAAGATTGAGAAGTTAGAACATATATTTATTACTTATTATTTTTTTATTTATTAATAAATATTTGATTTAAAGCTTGAAATTTTTTTGTTAATTATGATTTATTATTATTATTTTAATTATTTAGACAAAATTGAAGATTTAGGTTAGTTAAAGAGAATCTTCATTTATAAATCTTTAGAAGTTATCATATATACAATTAACTATGTATAATTAACGAATTTTTACTAAAATAATATTATTATAATATATATATATATACACATAACATAGCCTCTCATAAAATTATTTATTTAATTGGACATTTTTTCCTGTTGCACTTGGAATTCAATTTTCCAGTAAATCGAATTCCAACTTAAAACTTAACATTTTTTTTAAATAAAAAATTAAATAAAATATATAATTAAAAATAAAAAAATTATATAAAAATAATATTAAAATAAAATTTTAATTTTAAAATTTAAATAATATTTATATATAAAATAATAAAAATAATATATTATTTAAATATATATTAAATTATCTAAATATATTTAAATAATTATTAAAATATTAAATAATAATTCTTTATTATATTTATATATATATTTATTTATTTTTGAATAGAAAATTTAAAATTTATATATGTTTTTAATTATATGAATTATTTAAGTTATAATTTTAGAAAAAAATTGATAAATTTAATATATAATATGAAAAGTAAAATTAAAAATAAGTTATTAGTAGCAAAATAAAAATTATAGAACATGATATTAAAGAAAAATAAACTTATTGAAATAGAAATAAATAATAAAACACACCTTGTAATTGAAAAATGATTAATTATAAAAGACATACATAGAAATTGAAATGACTTAAATGAAAATGAATTAAAAGAGCTATATTGATGAAATCAAAAACGTAATAGACGTCGTCCTCGTTGTGAAGCTAGACACCACTCCGGAGATTAAAAATTTCTTAACATTATTGTCAATAATTTTATTTTTCAATTTTTATTACCAATGATTATGTTATTTTTAATATTATACATTAAATTTTGTCAATTTTTATTATTTTTTATTTTTAAGTTTATTTTATATTAATAATAATAATTGTTAACTAATTAAATAATATTTTTACTTTATTATTTTAAAAAAATTAATTTAGCATGAATGTTTTAATATAATATTTATAATTTATCAAATAAAAACTATTACATAAATTTTGATAATATAATATTTAATTTTTTAATATATTACCTAAATTAAATTTTTATTTATTATATTTTTTTCTAAAATTATAACTTAAATAATTAATATAATAAAAAAAATATAAATTTTAAATTTCTTATTCAAAAAAAAATATATAAAAAAATATAATAAAATTTATTATTTAATATTTTTAATAATAATTTAAATATATTAAATAATTTAATATATATTTAAATAATATATTATTTTTATTATTTTTTATATAAATATTATTTAAATTTTAAAATTAAAATTTTATTTTTTATATTAATTTTATTATTTTTAATTATATATTTTATTTAATTTTTTATTTAAAAAAAAGTGGTAAGTTTAAAGTTGGAATTCGGTTTACAGAAATCGAATTCCAAGTACAACGATAAAAGAGGTTCAGTTAAATAATTTCATCAGTATATATATATATATATATATATATATATATATATATATTATTTTAATAAAAAAGTCTACAATTAACTATCATATCTTTGTGAGAGTTGATGGTTTGTAATTCACGCCAAATCTTAATGACTTGTGTATCATATCCTGAGAAATCTCGGGTCATTTTAGTATCACCAAATTATTATCCATAATCTTGATTTGTTGTGTATTTTTAGAAATTGTTTTAGTATACGTCTTAGTTCCTAAAAATAAGTTAGAAACCTAGATAATGAGATCATCTATCTCATTTGTTTATATTTTTGTTTAAATCTATTAAACAATTTAAATTTTTTATTTTTTAGACACTACTTTCAAATCATTTTATCAAATTATTATTATCACATTTTGAGAATTAACTTATAATTTTATATATTACAAGTATTATAATTATTTAAGAAATTTTATGATTATTTATAAGAATTATCATTAAATTTTTTCTAGTTTTATTCTAATAACTTTAAAAATTGATTTAATTTTAAATATTATTTTATATATGATTATAATTACATGAGAAAAAATAATATTATATTATTACAAAAAAAGTAGTTATTATAATTATATTATAGTTAATATTATTAAACAAAACAAAATATTTTTATAATAAAAATACGCATAATTTTAAATATTTTTATATTAAAAATACGCATAATTTTAAATATTTTTATCGTGTACATTTAGAAATAATTTTTTACTATTAACATTTAAATACTTGTTACATCATATATTCATCTTGATATAGGATTTTTTTTTAATAATATCTTGATATTAAGATTGTTATATTGATAATACTAAGATAAAATAGATAAAAGAATACTTAATATATATATATATATATATATATATATATATAATTTGAATTAAATAATATTATGAAATAATAAAAATAGATAAATATGAAAAATAAAAAATAAAAAAATGAATTAAATAATATTGCAAAATAATAATACATTTCCGTTTATAATACATTTTTTTTCTTATTGAAAAAAGAACGACTGTCATTTATCTTTAATTTAAATTTAAATTGGAAAAATGAGTTAACCTGTTTTTTAATCTTTATAATATTCTAAATGCTACTGTTTCACGTTGAACTCTCACGACGGATTACCCTAAAACCCTAAACTCATAAACCTCCATTCCCGCCAGACACCACGGTGACCTAACGCAGTTCATGCAAGTAACGCACCCGTTTTACTCTCCCAGCATCATCACCACCACCACACCCGAAACAAAGCGATGAACTTCAGGTTCCAGAACCTCTTGGGAGCCCCCTACCGAGGGGGCAACGCTGTCATTTCAAGCAACACCCTGCTACTCTCTCCCGTCGGTAACCGTGTCGCCGTCACCGACCTCCTCAAGTCTGAAACTTCCACCCTCCCCATCCAGTCTTCCTCCAACGTCTCCCGCATTGCCGTCTCTCCCGACGCCACTTTCCTCCTCGCTATAGACGACCGCAACCGCTGCCTCTTCATCAACCTCCGCCGCCGCGCCGTCCTCCACCGCATCTCCTTCAAGCACCGCGTCGCCGCCGTCGAATTCAGCCCCGATGGCTCCCTCATCGCTGTCGGCGCCGGGAAGCTAGTCCAGATCTGGCGCTCCCCATCCTTCCGCCGCGAGTACTTCCCCTTCGAGCTTGTGCGCACCTTCGCTGACTTCGACGGGAAAATAACCACCCTCGATTGGAGCCCGGACTCGAAGTACCTGATCGTCGGGTCCAAGGATTTAACCGCGAGAATCTTGTGCTTGAAGAAATTGAATAGCAGTGTTAAGAAAAAACCTTTTTTGCTCCTAGGGCATAGGGATTCGGTTGTAGGTTCGTTCTTTGGTGTGAATTCGAAAACTAACAGGGTTTGTAAGGCTTATACGGTTACTAGGGATTGTTATTTGTTTAGCTGGGGTTTTACATCTGATAATAGTGGTGAGGGTGAAGGTTCGGAGCCGCCCTCGCCAGGGACGCCGGACAGGGACGTGGAAGGGAATTTGGAGGTTATTGAGAATGATGGTGTGAAGAAGAGGAAGAAAGTTGATGTTCAGGATGGTGATGAGGGTTATTTGAGTAGAGGAAAGTGGGAGTTATTGAGGAAGGATGGGTTTATGCAGGGATCGGCGAAGGTGACGGCATGTGATTATCATAGGGGGCTAGATATGGTGGTTGTTGGATTTTCAAATGGTGTGTTTGGGTTGTATCAAATGCCGGATTTTGTGTGCATTCATTTGTTGTCTATTTCGAGGGAGAAGATTACCACTGCTGTGTTTAATGAGCTTGGGAACTGGTTGACATTTGGCTGTGCTAAATTGGGGCAGCTGTTGGTGTGGGAGTGGCGGTCTGAGAGCTACATTTTGAAGCAACAGGGACATTACTTTGATGTGAATTGCGTTGCGTATTCGGCAGACTCACAGCTCCTTGCCACTGGAGCAGATGATAATAAAGTGAAGGTGATTGAATTTGACTTGTGTTTGGGGTTTTGAAATTTGATCCAGCTTTGACTGATTGCTTTGTGTTGTGCCTTTTTTGTAATTTGTGTATTGCACTGGTTTTGAAATTGAATTGAAAATAAGTGACAGCTCTGTTGTTGTGTTTGCAGGTATGGACACTTTCGTCAGGGTTTTGCTTTGTTACATTTTCGGAGCACGCTAATGCTGTTACGGCTTTACATTTTATGGCAAGTAACAATTGCCTGCTTAGTGCATCTCTTGATGGGACTATTCGTGCATGGGATTTATTACGCTACCGGAATTTTAGGACATTTACAACCCCTTCTTCAAGACAGTTTGTCTCTCTGACAGCTGATCAAAGTGGTGAAGTCATATGTGCTGGCACTTCAGATTCCTTTGAGGTATAGTTTCGCACAAATTATGTTGATTCTGAATATATCATTATTATTTTACCATTCACCTCTTTTGCTCAATGATATGTGTTACAGATTTTTGTTTGGTCAATGAGAACGGGCCGCTTATTGGATGTGCTCAGTGGTCATGAAGCTCCCGTTCGTGGACTAGTCTTTTCTCCCACAAATGTTAGTTATATCTTCTTCTGTTGGTATTTACCTGCATAAGTCAATTTCTTATCTGCTGTAGTATTTTTAGTGGTTCAATTTTCCTCTTTAGTTCAAATTTATGCGAAGCCATGTTTCATTTTTTCAATTTATAAATAATATTTTCTTCTAAGCTTCTAGCGCATCATCAAATATCAATAATACTATTGTCTCTGGAGATATCTGGAGATATAATGATGAAGGGAACTACTAAAGTTTGTATTTTGTTTTATGTTTTTTACATCTATAATAACGTAAAACCTTAACATCATCTCATTTCACTCTCAGGCTGTCTTGGCTTCATCATCATATGATAGAACTGTTCGGTTGTGGGATGTCTTTGATGGAAAAGGAGCTGTTGAATCATTTCCTCACACACATGATGTTCTTACAGTAGTTTATCGTCCAGATGGAAGGCAGTTAGCTTGCAGCACATTAGATGGGCAAATTCATTTTTGGGACCCGATAGATGGTTTGTTGATGTACACCATAGAAGGTTCTAGAGATATTGCTGGTGGGCGTCTTATGACTGACCGTAGATCAGCTGCTAACTCAACTTCAGGGAAGTTCTTTACAACCTTGTGTTATTCAGCTGATGGAAGCTACATATTA
This sequence comes from Sphenostylis stenocarpa, assembly GCA_963425845.1. Taxonomy (NCBI): domain Eukaryota; kingdom Viridiplantae; phylum Streptophyta; class Magnoliopsida; order Fabales; family Fabaceae; genus Sphenostylis; species Sphenostylis stenocarpa. Next base: position 61,472,534 of record OY731406.1, read on the forward strand.
GCTGGGGGAAGCAGCAGATACATCTGCATGTATGATGTTGCAGATCAGGTTGGTTTACAAGTACTTTGATTGATTTTCATATATGTAGAAGTCACATAATGTCAACTGTTAATTGATTTCTGAAAATTTCATCCTGTAGAAAGCTTCTATATTGATTCATGGCGCATGTTAATGTTATACATACTATCCATGCGTTTTTGCTCTTCAGTTTAGTCCAACACATTATTGGTTAAACAAATATGTTTTGGATGTGGGGCAATTAGATAATTAATAAACTACAAAAAAGCAAGAAATGTTTTGCAAACTTTTGCATTATAATGATACTCACACACAACACTGACACAATATATATAATGTTAAAGCATTCTCTTTTATCATAACTTTTTGTCTAAATATTGAAGCTTAATTGCTGTCTGGGGTCAATGTGTACTGTTGCCCTTTAGTAAATGGATATATTGAAAATTGAAGATACATATCATTTTACAACCTTCTGTAGGTGATGTAGATTAGCTGCCGCAGAGTGAGGACTTTTGAGCCTCAGTGCACCTATAAGTTTAATGATACAAATGTTGAAGGCTGTTAAGTTCTTGTAGAGAAAGGCTGCTTAGTTCACAAATTTGATCCATTCCTGTGTTAGTATAATAAATCTTTGTGATACCACCCTCCCTTTGAGTTTTAACCAGGCGTGTCCACAACAAATTTTCACTCTTAGTTTTCATAAACGCATTTCTAACATCAAACCACCCTGTTTTCTCTAGGTTTCAATCCTAGGGCTACTTCTTTCCAGGATCCAATTGTCAATAGAATCTCCAAGTACCAGTATAACTGAAAGGATGAGGAACTTCATTTGGTCTTTAGGATATATAAGAAAAAGATTATCTTGCTGGTTGGGGAATTTAAATCAGTTTCCTCTTGTAGAACCATCTATGCTATGCAAAGGTTGATGAAAGCCTTTTGTTTATATTCTCTTATATCTATTTTCATCTTTGGAATATTTTATGTTCTCTTTTATGTCCAATGTTAATAATACATTTGATGGTTAAAATATGTTACTCTTGAAGTCTTCGCTCATCTGTGCCCCATTCTGTCCATTTATGCCTCCAATTATACTGGTCTTATTATTTGTATTCTTTGTCTGTGTGTATATAAATTACGGGGTATTCAAAGTGGATGCCTATTTAAAGTGGACTACACTATCTACTTGTTTACATATCGTAGTACATCTCTGTTTATTAATTGGAATCTCTTTTGTGTTCAGGTTTTACTTCGACGTTTCCAGATAACTCACAATCTCTCTTTAGATGGAGTGCTTGACATTTTAAACTCAAAAAATATGACAGATGCTGGCCCACTAGATTTGATTGATGATGACAACAGTGACGTTGAAGAAGGTGTTGACAAACAAACCCGAGGGAAACTAGGATTAGACTTGCCAGGATCTATGCCTAACCGTGGAAGGCCTATTATTCAGACAAAGTCCCTGAGAATTGCACCTACAGGGCGTAGTTTTGTTGCGGCAACAACTGAGGGAGTTTTGGTTTATTCTGTTGATGAATCTTTTATATTTGATCCAACTGACCTTGACATAAATGTTACGCCAGAGGTAATTTAACTTCATTGAAAGAACTAGCGCTGTTTACTTCAAAGAATATAAGATTATTCCAGACACTATTTTCTGTTGTAAGAAATGAGTTAGAGTACACCTACTTTTATTTCAAAGAATGTAAGATTATTCCAGAAACTATTTTCTATTGTAAGAAATGAGTTATAGTGCGCACCTACTTTAAAAACTACTAAACAACTACTTGTCCTCCAATAATTTGTGTTTGAGTTGTTCTGGTGGTAGTTGTAATATACTTGTAAGAAGAGGATGCAGTTTTCCTCTTAGAGTGGATTTTTTCACATCATTGTTCTTTTTATTCATGTCAGTCAACATAAAACTCAAGAAGAGTATAATTTCATTTTTCAACAATTTATTAAAAATGGTAAAATTTCTGCACCAGATACAAGTGAACAAATTCCTAGATCTATTTTTCCATTTTAATTTCACTGCACTGTTTCCTGTTTAGATGTCGTTAGTAACTTGACCTGGCATTTCTGAACAGGCTGTTGAAGAAGCTCTTCGTGAAAATCAAACAAGTAAAGCCTTGATTCTTAGCCTTCGCTTGAATGAGGATTCTTTCATTAAAACTTGTATATTTTCGGTTAGTCCAGCAGATATTCCAGCAGTTGCCACATCAATCCCTTACAAATATATCCAACGATTAGTGGAAGCACTTGCAGATCGTTTAGAAAACTGCCCACATTTGGAATTTATACTTCGATGGTGTCAGGTATTCTTTACTTCCTCAGATTTAGTCTTTTCATAAGTTTTCAAAGGTCATACTAGTTCTATAAAATAATCTTTATTTTTTATATGATTTGACAGGAGCTCTGCAAGGCCCATGGGAATTCTATTCAGCAGAACTCTCGCAATCTGTTACCGTCATTAAAATCTTTGCAGAAAGCAATCACTAGAATTCATCAGGATCTAGCAGATACATGTTCTTCCAACGAATATATGCTACGGTATTTATGCTCTTCTGGTGCCAAGAAATGAATGTTAAGAATTCACCGAGTTGGATTTTAGCAGCTTTCCTCAAGAATCCTTGTCCAGCCTGAGTATTATTTAATCTCGTACCTGCTGAGCATCATTAGCGAGTAGCACATAGCAACCTTTGAAGAATCAAGCAGGATTTTGATGCCATCTCCAAATGATTTTGTCCTTCAATAAAGTTTTAATTTCTTGAAGGTGTGGCCAGGTGTGTTTAGAAGTGTACTTGTAATTTAACCAAGACATCTTCATAAATAAGCATAGTGTGACATTTCTTTGTAATGTGGTGGTGGTTAACAGATCGCAGAGTTGGAGATTCCTGCTTGATATACCCAGCAATGTGCCCCGAATCAGTTATTTTAGAATTAATTAATGAAAAAAGTTAGAAATTTTTGTTCAGAAATTTTGCCCCAGATTACTTATTTCGTATAGCAGCCACCATTGAATGGTATCAAATTATGATATTTTTTTATTGGTATCTTGTACGATTGTTATTGTTTTTTCATAAGTAAATTTAATTGTTGGCAATATTGTCAAATTTGTTCAAGAACATATCTGACAAATGTTATTTTTGGAATTTAATATTATAATATTTCAAAATTATCCTTTTATGAATTTTTGTCGTATATTTCTAAAATTAAAATTTTGCAAGACTACTTGTTACAAGACGTTGTGGGAATAAAGATTCAAAATTCTTTTTGCCTATATATATATATATATATATATATTCAAAATTGAATTATAATTTTATTTTAAGAAAGAAATAAAACAAAATAAAGTTAATTTATTCAAAAGATAAAACTGATTTATGTATAAATTAATTTATCGAAATTTTCTTTTTTAAAACATCTCAACTTTTAATTTTTTTTAGTGCATATACTAATTTTAATTATACTTAAAAAATGGACAATTTCATTTAAACATATTCTAAATGGACTTTGGGAAATTTAATTACATAATATAAAATAGATTTTAGAAGATATACTAGGAGTATTTAGAAAAAAAAAAAAGTGGCGTGGTTAGGAAATAATAATTTTTAAGTCAATTTCTTAACTTTTATTTAAAGGTTGCAAAACGATTATTTATCAATCTTTATATCTAATCTATTAAAATAACTATTTATTTCATTGATTATACAGATATCAAATTAAATATAGTTATTTTATTTTCTGAATGATTAATAATTTATTTATTATTTCTCAAAATATAATGTGTTATCTATTAATATGTAGCAAATAAAAAATAATATAACCAAAATTTTTATTGTTAAATCTTTCTCAATACCTTTTTAACAAAACTAAAAAAAATAAAAAATTAATCCCAAACCTTTCTTGAGAAAAATATTAGCTAACCTGACTTCCTAGTAAACACTTCCATAACTTTTTTATGTTATTTATTTATTCAGAGATAAAAAATAAATAAATTACATTAATCACACACATTTACAGATAATGATTCTAGAACAGATATTTTAAAATAAACTTAAATTTGATTTCAAAGTGATTAACTTTTGTAGGTTTTCAATAACTTTTTTCTTAATAAGTTATGAGGATGATTCTTCTGTTTATTTATTTAACTTCTATTACTTTATCATGACTCTAATTATATATATATATATATATATATATATTAGAAAAATGATATATTTCATAGTTTTCCTCAGTTAAATATAATTTTTTGATGGAAAAATATACTAATATTAGTTGTATTGATGTTTAAATGTTTCTTCAGAATCTTCCTTATATATAAAACTTATATAAAAGTACACGTGGCGTCCTTTCATTTCTTAATTAGCTTTCTTTTCAAGATGTTATTTAATTTTGTCTTATTTTATAAATCTACATCTTTCAATATATAATTAATTTATAAAAATTACTTTTAATGATTAATTAATCCACACTCATTTTGTAGAATATTTATGTTAATTTGTTGTAGTAATTTTCAAATATATTCCAAGTGTAACTCTTTTTCTACCAAATGTCAAGTCATATACAGATAATGATTCTTTGTCGTTATTATCACATATAACAAATACATATGAAGTTTTGTAAATTTAATAAATTCAAAGTTTAATTGATACAACCAAGAAAATTAATGAACTGATAAGGACAAAAATTAGTACTTTATTAGCACATCCTTTACTAAATCCGGGACCAAATTACGCTCGTGTCCAAAAATGGTTCCTTCGTTCTCAACCCGCTCTTCCTTTCGCGGGTGTTATAAAGAATTTTTTTTGAAAAATTTCGAGAACCCTACCCTACCCCACAAGGGTCCCCTTCCACCTTTGCACCATTTCTATGCTCACGTTTATTGGTTCTAGCTCCTGTGTCCCTCTCACACTCACTGCACCTTTGCTTTTTGCTACCCACTATCCACACTCTCTTTTTGATTTTTATTTTCTCGTTCTCTTTTCTCAATTTCAACACATATGTTACTCTAAGTTCTAACTCACCCGCTTCCGGTTCCACCGTCTTTTAGATCTACATTTTTAGTACCTCGTGAAGCAAACACTCTTTAATCACGCACATTGTCATTCTCTCTGCACGTATGTTTCTCTCTCGCACATAGATCCAAACCACAGTGCTTGGCGTGGCGTTTAGTTTAAACCGCTGCGGTTAATAATAGTTTAGCTCTTTAACTTGCCGTCGCTACTGACTTGCTATTTTGTTTTTCAGTTCGTCGAGTTTCTGGAACCTTGGCGGTCGAATGGAGGTGTCTTCGGAGCAGTCTGGCGAAGGCGTGGCATCGGAAAAGCCTCTGAGTTCCCCGAAGAAGAATGTTCCAGAAGCTTCCAGGAGAGCTGCAAAAGCCGCCGCGGACCCTGGCGGTGCGGCAAAAAGGAAAATCGAACCGCGAAGCGGTTCGAGTACCGGTTCCGGCGCCGTTCCGGCAAGGAGATCGGGTTCAATCGGCGGTTCCGCGAGTTCGGTTACCGCGCCGAGACGGAACAGCACCGGAGGATTGTCTCAGAAGTCGTCGATCTCTGCTGGAGGGAGAAAAGCCGATTCTGAATCTGTTGCTGGAGGTAAGAGCAGCGTTTCGTCGGCGAATGAACCTGTCCGGAAGTCGTTGCCGGAGCTCCAGCGTGGTTCTGTAACTTCTTCGCGTGCCGGCGCTGCGGCGAAGCCTGCTGCAGTTTCGCTGGTTGATTCGGCTTCTAAGAGTGCCCGTGTGAGGAAGGCGGAGGTTGCGAGGAAGCCGGCATTGTCGGCTTCGGCTTCGGCTTCGTCTGTTTCGAGAAGGATTAGTTCTTCGTCGATGGATAGCACTGCCAGCAGCGGAGGTTCTACTCGAAGGACGGTTTCCAGGGTTTCTTCGCCGACGGTTTCCAGCGGGTTAAAGGCGGGGTCCCTGTCGATGTCGCAGGATAGGGCTTCTGTACTTTCTGGAAGAAGGAAGGGAGGCACTCCTGATAGCCGGGATTCGCGGTTTATTGTTCTTCCGCATGTTGAGATTAAGGCCAATGATGACTTGGTAAGTTTTGAGAATTTGGCGGCATTTTAAGTTTACTGTTAAGGATTTCATTGGTGAGTTGCTGTTGATTGTCATGTGGTTGTAGAATTATTGGGGAAAGAATAGAAAGAAGGAATTATACCTGCATAGGTATCAACAGTGGAAGGGAAATAATTGCTGGAAAAAGAAAAAATTATGAATACTAGTTGAATGATTTTTTGGATGAGTATGGAACGATGCAAATAATATAGTAGCGTGCACAATCATTCTTGTTGAAATTTGATTGACTTGTTTGTATATGTTTTATTTTATTCACTTTTTAGTAACTATTACTAGTTGGTATTTAGTGTATTCAAGTGGTGTAGGTAGCGTAAAATGGTCTCACCCTACTGTGGGGTGGAGGGCACAGTTGCCGGTATCTAATGTTTGCCTGAAGTTAAACTTCTTCTATTGTATATTGAGCAACTACAATGGACTTTTCAGACCCAATAATTATCTAATTCTAATTTCTGATCCATCTCGTTGTTTTATCAGAGACTGGATCTAAGGGGACACAGAGTTCGTAATCTCACTGCCAGTGGATTAAACTTATCCTCAAACTTAGAGGTAAATGTATCTTCTGTTTATCTTACTATTTATTTTGATAATATGTTCAAAGTTATTTATTGCAATATGTAGAACAATTTAATTTATGCTAGGGAATAACCACATTTTATTTACTCCTGAATAGCAAATGAGCAAGGGTATATGAATATATTTATGTTGACGTGCGGTCTATTAGTTGCTCTGATTACTTTTGATCATTTCCCTTTGTCTATATATTTTTGAATTCAGTTCACTCTCTGCAGTATTGAAAACAGATTAAGTACAAATTATTCATTGGCATGAAAAAAAAAGCTGAGTAAAGTGCACCACTTTTTGGTGCCCCATGTATTAACTATTAAACTTAAACACGTATTGACATGTCTAATGTAAAAATATAGGGATTAGGTCTTTGATATATGTATATATCAAATATTGTATCTGGTAGTGTCGTATACCACATGAAATTAAGTGTAAGTTACAGAACAGAAGATCTAAAATAGTGTTTAAGGGTTGTATTTTCTTGTATATTAACTCACTTTATGATAGTGAGCCTTAGAGAAAAACACATTTTTAGTCTTGGAGTTTTGGACTTAGGGTCTGAGTCAACTCACAAAATCAAGTTATAGGGTGACAATGCCCAAGCCTTATAAGCATTGATGGTGATTATATAAGTTGTGCTGTGATAGATATAGGTTAATATATAAAAGGAGAGAAAAAACGGGTTAAAAAAAAACAGTTGGCATTGTAATTTCTTTAGGCAGAACAGACTTAGTATATAAGTCTATCAGGGAAGACTGAGGAGGGAATAAAAAAATAGAGTTTCAGGGTGATCTCGATTGGAGAGAGAAAGGGTAGGATTGGGAAGATTGCTTCCAGCTGTAAAGTGCATTGTCATTACATTGTGCGAGGAAATTTTGTACTATCTCATAGATACATCAATTCATATTAATAAGAGGTATATTCCTTCAAAGATTGACAGTGTTAATCAATTACAGCAGGAGAGAGATGACATTCTTAAGGAGTTAAAAGTGAACCTAGCTAAGGCCCAGAATCAAAACAAAGTTCAGGCCAATAAACATTGTAGGGATGTTGAGTATCAAGTGGGAGATTGGGTATATTTGAAGCTACAACCTTATAGGCTTAAATCCTTGGCTAAGCGCCCAAATGAGAAGTTAGCTCCGTGATTTTATGGCCCTTACCAGGTGATTGATAGAATTGGACAGGTTGCCTACAAATTGGAGTTACCTCCACACAACAAAATACATCTAGTGTTGAAAGTCCCACATCGCCTACCTCATGTCATTTGGTATGGTTTAAATACATGTTAGGCTACTCCACATATTGCCAATTGGTTTTATGTTGGAACCTTAACATGGTATCGAGCCAAAGCCTAACATCTTTCCTAGGTTATTGTCATGGGCCAAAAGTTGCCCTTTAGTTGGGTCAAAGTACCCTTTGCACTGGTCCGGCGGGCTTCGTTGGAGGGTGTCTTGAAAGTCCCACATCGCATACCTCATGTCATTTGGTATGGTTTAAATACATGTTAGGCTACTCCACATATTGCCAATTGGTTTTATGTTGGAACCTTAACATCTAGTATTTCATGTTTCACTGTTAAAGAAAACCATTCAGCCATCGACGGATCCTCAACCATTATCAGCTTCATTAACATAAGATCATGAATTAATTATGTCACGAGCTCAATTACTAGACACACGCACCAACAGTCAAGGAAAGATGGAAGCCCTCATCCAATGGAAAGATCTTCCACCTACGGAGAGTAGTTGGGAATTAGCTGAAGTTATATCCAAGGAATTTCCTGCATTTCACCTTGAGGACAAGGTGAAGCTTCAGGGGGGAGTAATGATAGATATAGGTTAATATATAAAAGGAGAGAAAAAATGGGTTAAAAAAAAAAAACAGCTGACATTGTAATTTTTTTAGGCAGAACAGATTTAGTATATAAGTCTGTTAGGGAAGGCTGAGGAGGGAATAAAAAAATAGAGTTTCAGGGTGATCTCGATTGGAGAGAGAAAGGGTAGGATTAGGAAGATTGCTTCCAGCTTTAAAGTGCATTGTCATTACATTGTGCAAGGAAATTTTGTACTATCTCATAGATACGTCAATTCATATTAATAAGAAGTATATTCAATTTAGCAGAGATATCAAACCTATCATGCTGTTATTAGATGTTTAAAATAACACCCATTCTACTTCCTGCTATAGCGTTTTCTAAGTAAAAACACTGCTATATATAACTGTGATTGCATGGTTAGATTGATGTAGGCATAACATGTTACGATAGTTGTTGTAACTAAATACACGTGCAGTAACAGAAATAATGGATGATAGTTGTTTTCAATACTGAGTATAAAAGGGTAATTGAATGATAAAGAAAGGGGGAATTGAATTAGATTGTATTCTGTTTCTATCAATCTTGAATGAATCTTGGAATGTTTCTGTAATATACATTCCCTGTGTTTGTATTCTTTGAGTGTTTCCTAGAATACAGGTTTTATACAGCATAACGTTTCCCCAAATGTTTGCCCTCCTTGAAATACCAAGATTAGTGAGTTGGTGTTGGTTCAGCATCAACTGTTCCTGTCAATGGTTTTTGGTTTTGTTCTTTAATTTGCCATCAATTGTTCCAACTACTGCATAGTGTATATGTGAGTATATTACTCCTTTGTGTCAAATAAAACTCTTGCGGTTACTATAATAGGGTGCTATCTGTTAGTTGTTACTGACTTGGTTGGTTTGCTATAAGTAACCTGGTTAGTCTACTACAACCGATTCCTATTGAGTCTCTGTAGTATATATAGGTGTGTAAACAGAGACTCAATCACTTATGTATTGTTCAGTCTATAATGCCAAAATACATCTTCTCTCTAACAGTAAGGGAGAGAATTTTATGTTGTATTTTTTTGTACCCTGGTTTGTTTTTATTTTGTGGATTTTCATAATTAATAGCACTTATGATTCTTATTGGCAGTTTGTTTATCTCCGAGACAATCTGTTGTCTACACTGGAAGGAGTAGAAATATTGTCGAGAGTGAAGGTTTTATATTATAATAATTTACATTTAGAATGTTATGTTTGAACAATATCAAATATGAATTTATAGACTGATTCAAAGAAACTATTTACTTTCGCAGGTTCTTGATTTGAGTTTTAATGATTTTAAGGGGCCTGGATTTGAGCCTCTTGAGAATTGCAAAGTACTGCAGGTATGTTGTCTTCAGTTGAATTTAGTTTTATGTGTGGATGATTTTGTCTTGTGGCTAAGATAAGAATGTTGAAAGACATGAATACTTGTTTCATAACTGCAGTTTGAAATCTTTAACTTGTATGCAGCAACTCTATCTTGCTGGAAATCAAATTACATCATTGGCAAGTCTCCCTCAACTTCCTAATTTGGAGGCAAGCTTAAAACCCCCTTCTCTCTTTTTTCTTTTTATTAAGGTATTCAACTTCACTGTTCGTCAAAACTTTTTGGTATTTTCTGGGTTTCGTTTTTGCAGTTTCTTTCAGTAGCTCAGAATAAGTTGAAGTCTCTGACCATGGCTAGCCAACCTCGACTTCAGGTTGTTCACCTTTATGGAGTATTGACTATATGTATTCTTTGTGTTTTTGTACATGCACTGTATAACTGAATTGTTTATGAATGATATAATTTGGTGCAGGTCTTAGCTGCCAGCAAAAACAAAATTTCGACTCTCAAGGGTTTCCCATATTTACCTGTTCTTGAGGTTAGTGGGAAACATTTTTATTTGGTCTAACCTAAGAGTTCTGACTCATCAATTTTATTTTAGTAGACTTTCTATTGGGCATAGTTCATCATTTTGTGTTAATTCTGATAAATTATCATAGTTCATTGATTTTTTGAACTTTATAATCTTTTCAATTTTATGGTTTGTGTTTTTGAATCTTGGTGAATTGCTGGTTTTTGAAAAATGTACTAGGAAATTGTATGGGTTGTTATGTGAATGTAATGTGTGGTTAAGTTGTATGTTCATCATTTTCATAGATTACATCTTTTGGCTTAGATTGTGTGGTATTTTATCGTTGATTCGCATTGTCTAGGAACCTAATGTTCGAAGTTCCACATCGAGTATAATGAACTCTTGATGTGGTATTTAATCCTTGAGGCTCTCTTTCACCTAATGGACTAGTCTTTTGTGTTTGGATTCTCCTGTTACGCTTAAATCCTAACAATAGGTGCTTTTATTGAGAGTTGAGATACAAAAAAGGCTACTTATAGGCTAGATTTAGGTGCAAACCAAATACTTCTTGGCATGTGAAGCCATCAAAGAGAAAATGGACAACCATTGAGTCATTTTTGATAGAGTAAGGCTTCCTTAGATGTTGACCCTTAAAAAAAAAGGGGGGGGATGTTAGGAGTCCCATATTGAATATAATGAATTATTTGATGGGATACTTAAGCTTTGAGGTTCCTCTACTTAATGGACTAGTAGTTTTGGTTGGATTCTTTTTTCGCACTTTCTCAATGGTATAGTTTCTTTAATTAAGAGTTGGGCTATGGAAAGGGCTACTCATGGGTTGGATTAAGATGCAAACTGAATATTGATAGATGAGTGAAGCTGTCTCAAAGAAAAAAGGGTTACCATCGAGTTAGTGGTGATAGAGTAAAGCCACTGGGTATGTTGTCCATTAAAGGGGTTGACAATGTTAACATTGAGTAGAATGAACTACTTCATATGGTACATAAGTCTTGAGGCTTTCCCACCTAATTGTCTAGTCTTTTGGGTTGGGCTCTCTTCTTGTGCTTAAGTTATAACGCCTATGTTTTCACATTGTTGAGTTTTCATGTTAATATTTCTAATACACCCCCCACCACACATGAAAGCCCTTTTGGTTTTGGAGGTTGGAGAAGTACATGCCTCTGACTTTTGTAAGTTTACTTTGGTTATTAACATCAGAGTTTTTGATATCAAACTTGTTGACCTTTCTTGATTATTAATGTTTACCAACCAGTTTATTAACAACATTGTAGGCAAGATGATAACATTTATGTATATTACAAACATTAGTTCAGTATGGAATTTTATTTCTTAAAATAAAATTGTATATAATCCTGCTATGCATGGGTTGCATTGTGTTTTTGGCCAAGGGCTTCTCTTACCAAGTTTTTAAACTAATCCAGCCTTAAATTTAGATAGTTTATTTATTTTTTACTATCAGCTAATCATGGGTTGCCATATATTTTGAAAATTGTAGGCTTGTAATAATTGTTTTAGTAGTCATATTTAGTGTGGTTTCTAATTGGCTTACAATGTAAACATCGTGGATAATGCATCAAAACTAAAATTGTTTTCTTTTGGATTCTACAGTTGCCATAGATTTTCTAAATGGTTGCACCTTGGTATCCATTAATTTAGTCATATGATGTGGGTGATTTTTTCTTAGGTAAAAACTCGATCATACATTGGACTGGTCATGGTAGGAGTGCAATTAGAAGCACTTGGTATTTATTCAATCTAATTGGAAACTTTCACAATATAGGTATTAGTTTAAAGATTGGATAAATATAGTGTTAGAATATGTATTAAATATAGGTAGAAAGTAGTTGTATTAAAAAGTTGTTTCATGCTGTACTATCTCTATACCTAGGTTTCTAGTTCAGGCTTTTGACCTTTGATCCTCCCTCTACTCACTGTATCAGTATTCCATCATTATAAATAAGAGATCACAAGAGAGGTGTGATTAAGCCTCTCAAATATATCTCATTTCTATTTTATTTATCTCAAATTATAGTAACTAAACTTGAAGTTTCAATTTTGAGTAACTTTTAGACACTTACATTAGTATTATATACACATGTTTGGGTGCACACATAAATGTAGATTGGTTGATGTTACTGTCAGTGATTTTTTGTGTCCCGTAGCATTTGCGAGTGGAGGAGAATCCTATACTTAAAATGCCTCATTTGGAAGCAGCCTCAATATTACTAGTTGGACCTACTTTGAAAAAATACAATGATAGAGGTATGTGTATTCAAGTTATTCTTAGCTTTGGTATCTTTATTTTTTGGTTGTACAGATAGACAACTGATTCTTACTATAGGTTAAAGAGTAGTTGCCATATATGTTTTCTTCAAGTGATTTCTACTGGAATCATTGAACTTATATGTCATGTATTAAGATTTTATTTATTGAATATGAAAAGTTTTGCAGATCTCTCTCGTGAGGAAGTGGCACTAGCAAAGCGTTATCCTGCACAGACAGCTTTATGCATTAGAGCTGGTTGGGAGTTTAGTCGCCCTGAGCAAGCTGCAGAGTCAACTTTCCGCTTTTTAGTTGAGCAATGGAAAGACCATATTCCTCCGGGTTTTCTTCTCAAAGAAGCCTCCATAGATAAACCTGTGGAGCAAGATGTGTGTCGTTGTCATTTCACCATTATTCATGATGGTGCAGCTAGTACAGGCCCTCCATTAGTTTTAAAATATCAATGGTTTTGTGGTGATTTATCGCTTTCAAATTTTGTTCCTATTCCAGATGCTACCGATGAGGTAATGAGTTGATTACATTATTTCCACTGCGTCGTTCTTTTGTTTGTCTTTAGATCTGTTTATGTTATTTGTGTTGTTCAATTTTTAGGATTACTGGCCAAAGCATGATGACATTGGAAAGGTTCTGAAAGTGGAATGCACTCTCACTCTAGGAGAAATGACATATCCTCCTATATTTGCCATCTCATCTCGTATATCGCGAGGTAGACCTGTGTTGTGTCTGTATATATTGTATAGTTTAGATGAACAGCTAAAATTTCTAGATCCTATTTAGCCTGATAGGAATAAAGTGATCCACTTACTTTATTAGCATAAAGCTGTGGAAGTAAATGTGTTATTACTTCAAATGGATTTTGAATTCCTTTTCTGTTTGTATTCTTCACATTACTGTTTGCTTTTAAAACATGCATATTCTATTTGTTATTGTGTGTATGCATTTTCCAAATATGCTTTCAAACAGACACAATCTTGGAATTTCTTGTAGGAGATAAACTCAGCATCCCTGAGTATAAATCTTGAAACTCTGAACAAAAATAGAAGATGATTACACGATTCAACTTTCTGATCAATTTACTGATAGACAATAATTTACATGTTAAATTTGAAACATGAAGAACATAATTTAAGTTAAAATTAGGCGTTGTTGTGGATCTTCATCCAGCAAAAGTAGGGAAGGTTCTATCAACAAATATGATTTGGAAATTTCCTGAACAGGGGGTGTAAGTTGAGAAGGTTTCTGGGCATCTAATCATATGATTAAGAACATCAGAGACCATTATCTGTACTCTGTAACTCCAGAGTTTGTACGTCGTAAGTCAGTAGAGAAGTTATCTTTTTGGGCTGGATCGTAGGAAGTGAAATCATAGTCATGGATAAGGACCCTAGACTGGGAAACTTTTACGGGGTTGAAGAACCCTTGTATGGCTTGTCAGGCACAACTAAGAATGGATATCAAAGGGACGGATGCTCTGATATCATTAAGGAAATAGAGAAATGTTCTTTTATCTCATGATCAGTAAAATATATACAAAATATATTTCCTAAAACAAACCATATGAAAAAGGGGTCTAAAAATAATCATAATTACAAAATATATAAAAACTCATAATCAGTAAATAGGATTTGTAAAAAATCTCCTATTAATTAAGATAGAAGCTCTCAGTAGCAGTTTTTGATACTGTTATTAAAATTCAGCCAACAAGGGTCATTATTTCAACAATCTTGTGTCATGTCAAAAGGTGCATTGCTAGTGTGAAACTTTGTATTGTTAATAAATCAAAATTTCATAGAAAAATATCCAACAACAAAAGTCTTTTTCCACTATGTGAAGTCATTTAGATGGATCACACATCATTTGGCTCATTTAAAGATAAGATTTTTAGAGATATTATTTACTTTTAAATACTTAATAATTGTCTTCATTGTTCTTGGTTTTCCTCTCCCTTTTCCTAGGACTAAAACCATGCTACAAAATTTTGTTACTGGTGCTTTTGGTGGCCTCTTTTGTATGTGTCTAAATCATCTCAAGTGATCTTTTGTCTATTCCCCAATTGTTGTTATACATAGTTCTCGTTTATAATTATTTCATATCTTGTGTCTTAACATCCGTTTTATCACTCATTTTTGTTACTACTACCTTTTTTTCTCATGTTGCTCCTTGATAGCCCAATGACAATTAGTTCCATAGAGTCTAACGAGACAAATAAATGCACAATCAAACTTGCCTTTGAGCTTGATAGGTACTTTGTGATCACATGAATCTTTATAGTTTTCTCCGTTTTATCCCTCATGCTTGTACTACGAGTGTGATGTCCTAGTCAATTTCCCTATTATTAAATGCAGAGAAAATATAAGATGTCTAAATTTTTTAAGCTGTACTCTATTCACTGTTCAATGTTCATTGAGATGCTGTTGACTAACCTGTCTTTCTTACTGGCAAAAGAACAAAGTGTTGTTTGATTTTAGGCTTGGGTTCTATATGAATGTTCTGTTCTTTTAGTTGTTCCTTAATATATATATATATGCATGCTTCATTCATCTGAAATAATTTTATACTTCTACTTTCTCCAGGGAATGGAATTCCTAAGGTTGTAAATCTTGAAGTGCATGGAGAACTTGTAGAAGGAAGTATCATCAGGGGTTGTGCTAAGGTTGCTTGGTGTGGTGGAACTCCAGGAAAAGGTGTTGCTAGGTAAGACGACATTTCTTGTATTTGTACTTGTGTCTCTTTGTGTCATGTGTACAGCATCAAACTATGTACGACATATTTTGTTTTAAAAATGGTCTGATGCAACTATCCCATTTATTGTGTTTTGTTTTTTGCTTTAGTTGGTTGCGGAGAAAGTGGAACAGCAGTCCTGTGGTCATTGTTGGGGCAGAAGATGAAGAGTATCAATTAAACATTGATGATGTTGATTCAAGTTTAGTTTTCATGTACACACCAGTAACAGAAGAAGGTGCAAAAGGAGAACCTCAATACAAATATACAGATTTTGTAAAAGCAGGTAAATATTTATGTTTTTTCATTTTTATGTAAATATGCTTGATAGTATTAGAAATGGAGAAGTGTTTAACTTAATCCTACAAAACTGGATATTCAGCTATTTCCATAATACTAATTTAGATTCATCTACATATTTAGTTCTCAGAATATACGGTCAATGATAATTATAGTTTCTTATTGTTAGCGAGTAATTTGGCTTTAAGTTTGCCACTGATCTGTTATTTTGGTTCCTTGATTGGCTTGGTTATTATTACATTAGAGCAATCCCAAGGACACTTCTTGTGAGATTCTTTAATTTAAGAATCCGTTATTACTCAGGATCTGCATTGGAGGTGGCTTAAATGGCTTCTTTGGAAGAACTAGTTTTTTATATAAGCAACCAGTTCTTATGGTTAAAAAGGCATTTTGGGATAAGATAATATGAGGTCCATTTCCCGTTCTTAGATAATTGCACCAATGAAGTGGAATGTTGTTGAACTTCTTAAATATGATGTGGCATGGTCGGATCCTCTAGAAGTAAGATAAGAACGTTTGCTTTGAGTTCACTGTTGGAGATGCTCTTATGGGTAGGAAATGGAGACAGAAGTTCTCCCAAGTACTCTGTTTCAGTGTGGTAGTGTTGTGGTTCATCCCAGTTAATCTTATTCTGATACTATTTCCATTTCTACATCAATAGTTTGGTACTCTTACTGATTTACACTCAATTTGGCTATTGAAATGTTTGTTTTCCCTCCTTATTCCTTATATTTTTCTTCTCCAAAGATCATTGTATTGTGAAGCTCTCCTTGGTGTTGGATGTGCACCAATTTTGGCTACTGCAATCTTTGTTTTCCTTCCCATTTGTTTTGAACATGTTCAGCATGATGTTTTAAATCCTGGATTGCGGAGTGTAGCAACCGTACCCAAAAAACCCGAGATAGCACATATCAGGAAATGATGTGTGTGTAGTATATATATTATTACATGTTGCATATTTTTGTCTATTATAATTATACAATACAATATAATTTAATAATATATAATTATGCTTAAATGTTTTTCTATGTTTTTAATATTACAGAGTTTCTCATTCTTTTACAGATGTATATAATTAATAAAAAACAGTAAAAGAGCCCCTTCCCCATTTATTGGACTGTTTTGGGTGTAGAAAGGTTCCAATTTAGATTCATGCCCAACATCCTCTCTAATTTAGAAACAAACACTCTAGCCACTTTCTCACTTCATTCTGCTGCCACCTCCTCACAGAATCCAACCATCTCTTCTCTCAAAATCCTCCTGCAACCCTAGACAAGGCTAAGCAACTGCTGAATTGTCATATTTTCAGAAAAAAAAATAGAGCAGTGGTGGTGCTATTACGGCCACTACATAGGCCTTGTTGCAGCTAGGGGCCCCCCAGCTGGCCCTATAGTGTGCTTTTCTCAACCTTGCTTCTTAAGGGGTGACACTACTCATCTTCTTGGCATTTATTTCCTTCCCAATATTTTCATGTTACTATTGCTGTTCTTGCCCATCCAATTGGGACTGGTATTAGTGGCGGGTATTCAGTCTTCTTGAAGGCTTACAGCAGTGCACTTTACTGGTTTGTTGTGGATCACTGCACTAGTTGGCTATGATGGTATGTGAGTGGCCATCACTGTGTCTATTATTCAAGGAGTCAAAACCATGTTTAACTTCACTAAAACTAATTTTCATCGTCGTGGTCATTTTATATCTTTCATGACTCTTATTGGTATCCCTAGTACACATTCCACCGGTGCCAAATCTCAAAGCTTCTATTAGAATAGGGGGAGCCTTTGATATATACTAGAGAGTTGTTGTGAAACTAAGTTGTCTCACTATTACTGGTATTTTTGTTTGCCATGAGTATAATTTGCCAATTCTTACGATGCTTGTACTTTTGGATGTTGTGGTTCAAACCTCATATTAAGGGAGTACTTGGGAAAGAATCACTAAAATGTGAGGGAAGGGTTCATGCTAGGGATGGCAATTAAACCCGTACACGTGAGGACCGAGCCCGTCCCGCCCAGAGTTTGACTGGGGAAACCCCGAGATTGACCGGGGCGGGTCGGGTTCGGGTTTCCCCGCTTTAAAAAGTCGGGCGGGGCGGGGATGGGTAATGCAATCCCACCCCGCGCCCATCCCCACCGCCAGACTTTATATTTAAATTTAAATTTTAAAATATTAATATTTTAAAAGTATTTCATTTTCTTTTTCTATTACATATAAGGTTATTTTTTTATATTTCACCAATTTTTATTTTTCTTCTACCCACTTTTTAATTTTTTTTATCTTTCTCAATCTTTTATATCAATTAATTTATTATATTATTCTCTCCCTTATCTTTCGAGTTTTTCACATTTTCTTAGTCTCTCCCATCAATTTGTTTTTTTTTCAATCTTTTCAACCAATTTGATGAACACAAAGTTAATCTTTTTTCTTTATCTTTTTCTAAATATTTTACATCAATCTTAGTAGTAACTAATATTAGTTTATTTATAATTTATATTTATTATGCCATATTTTTTTATCTTATTATGCTTATTTATCATATATCAAATTTTATCTTAATAAAATAATTGCATTTTAAAGGATTAAAAGAAATTAATAATTTAAACTTTTATTACTTCAAACTAATTAAATAAGAATTAACTTATTAAATATTTTCTTATAAACTATATATTGACAACTTAAAAATGAATTAACTTATATGTATAATTAAATATTTGAATACAGTATTATAATAATAATGTTATAAATATTCAAATATTTGAATACAGTGTTATAATAATAATAATAATAATGTTATAAATATTATATATATATATATATATATATAAATAAAAAATAATTAAATATTTCTTTTACATATATATTTTAATATAAATATAATAAATTAAAATGTATATTTAATTAATAATAACTATAAATTATAAATATTTATTTATATATAAAAATACATAGTAAAATTAATTTATTATAAATATAATTATCTTTTTAAAAATAATATAAATTGGGGACGGGGCAGGGACTGGGAACCGAAACCCGACGGGGACGGGGATGGGGACTTAATTCCTAACCCCGTGGGGATCGGGCGGGGACGGGAGGCAAAACCCGCCCCCGCCCCGCTTGCCATGCCTAGTTCATGCTTATCAGTGTGTACTAGAAAGTGAAAATAATCCTAATACAACAATTAAAGTCGGTTTGTTAGCTGAAATTTATACCTTATATATTATAATTTTGTCATATTTTTAGTTGACGAGGGATTGTGGATAATCAATTTTGAATTTATATACCTAGAAGGTACATGACAAAAGTTATATATGTACTTTTGGTCTTCAAGTATGGAATATGTGATTTTGATCCTCCAAGCTTTTATGTTGAGCCAATTAAGTTGCTTTATTTCTAAAATTAAGAACTTTGTCTCTATTGATTTTTTTCTAAGTAAAAGAACTTGACAAATTTTATTTTCTACTCAAATATTCACATGTTGAATCTCAAAATGTTTCAAAATCTTTGTTTTGTCAAACTCTCCAAGCAAAACTTGAATTTTCGTTCAAAATAAAGACTTCAAATTTTTCTCTTTGAACCTTAATCACACATATAAAATCCTCTCAATTTTGTTAATTTTGTACTATGTTTGTTACACATTCCTTAAGTATATTTTGTAATATTTGCTCACCTTAGATTTCTGATGTATGTTTTGGGTTATGTAACACTTAAAAGTGGAGCAAGGAAGTCATAGAGTGCCTATTAGAAAGGGAACCAGCCCAATCAGCGTCACAATATTCAGATAGTTGAGTGTTGTTCCTATTTTCATATAACAAATCTTGTTAAGGAGCCTTTTTTAGATACCTCAAGATAAGGATAATGGCATTCCAATGGTCAATGCAAGGAGCTTGCATTATGCATGGTAGCAGGGTGGGGGCGGGTTTTGCCTTCCCGACCCCCACCTTGACTTTTTTAACCGTCTCCAATATTTGTCGGGGTTAGAAATTAAGTTCTTGGGGATTATTATATTTATATTAAAATATATCTATAAAAGAAACATTTAATCATTTTTTCTTTATATAGATATAAAATATTTATAACATTATTATTATTATTATTATTATTATTATTATTATAATAATACTATATTTAAATATTTGATTACGTATATAAGTTAATTCTTATTTAATTAGTTCAAAGTAATAAAAGTTTAAATTATCTATTTTTTAATCTTTTAAAATACAATTATTTTATTAAGATAAAATTTAATATATGATAAATAAGAATAATAAGATCTAAAAAATATGACATAATAAAGATAAATTATAAATAAAATAATATTAGTTACTACTAAGATTTATGTAAAATATTTAGAAAAAAATATAGAAGAAAAATTAACTGTGTTCATCAAATTTGTTCAAAAATTGAAAAAAATAAACAAATTGATTAGAGAGATTAAGGAAATGTGAAAAAGTGAAAGGTAAGAAAAAGAGAATAATGTAATAAACTAATTGATATAAAAGATTTAAAAAGACAAGAATTAAAAAGTGGGTAGAAGAAAAGTAAAAATGGTGAAATATAAAAGAAAATGATCTTATGAAAAAAAAAAAGAGGAAATACTTTTAAAATATTAATATCGTAGAATTTAAATTTAAATATAAAGTCGAGACGAAGACAATGACGAGACTATGGTGGAGATTGCAGTACCCATTCCCGTCCTACTCCCGACATTTTAAAGTGGAGAAAGCCCGAACCTGACCTGTCTCTGGTCAACTCAGTTTTTCCTCGTCAAATTCGGGACAGGGACAAATTGATCTTCGGGGGTAAGAGTTTAGTTGTCATCCCTAGCCTGCATGAACTGGCTAACAATACCAACAGAGGAAAAGACAAATCAGGTATAAAAATGGTAAGATAGATAAGTTTTCCAACCAATCTTCTAAATCTTTATTGGATTAGAGAACAATTGACCTTGTCCCGTCATTAGTTTTTGATATGGATCCATAGGACTTGCTAAGTCAGTCATACCGACCTCTTCTTAGAATATCTAGTACGTATTTCCTTTGAGATATTACAACACCTTCTCTTGATTGAGCTACTTCAAAACTCAAAAAGTATTTGAGACTCTCAAGACCTTTGGTTTGAAAATGCTTGCACAAGTGTTCCTTTAATTGAGATATTTTAATAGCATCACTTCTGATAATAACTATATCATCAACATATAAGTAAACACATTTATGGAGACGTATGACAGTAAAAAACAGAATGATCTGCTTCACTTCATTTCAACCCAAAAGTTTGCACAAACTAAACTCGTGGAGATTGTTTAAGACTATAGAGAGAGTGATGTAACTTACAAACCAAGCCTAACTCCCCTAAGTAATAAATCCAAGAGGTTGCTCCATATAGATCTCCTCTAGATCGCCATGAAGAAATGCATTTTTGATATCTAATTGATGAAGTGACCAATGATGAATAGTGGTCATTTTGGCCATGGTTATTGAATTGAGATTTGAATCATGAATAGTTTTTATAATTTTTATGAACGGTGAATTGAATCTTATCATGAATAATAAGATGCATGATAAATACAATATAATATTTTTAAATAAAAATGAGTAATAAAAAAAATTAAAAAATAATAAAATATCAACTTATTTTATATAAAAAATAAAAATAATAATGAAAAATAAAATAGTAAATTAAATGATAAAGTAAAAAAAATGTAATAGTACAATTTCAATTAAAATAACTTGATATATTAAAATAGAAAACGGAAATGTCAAATCCCCTTCTAACACTATTCATTCTCTCCTTCTCTTTCTTCGCACTTCCTTTTTCTTTTTCTTCTCACTAGTGCGTTGCATCTTCCTCACCAGTGCAACACTGTTTTTTTTTTTAACTGCCACATTGTTGCATTTGCATTTTTTTCCCTTCACCGCAACACCAGTGCATTCTTTTCCCTCACTGCAGCGTGTGTGTTTTTCTTTTCCCTCACTGCAGCGTGCTGTGTTTTTCTTTTCCTCACCGCAGAACTACTTTGTTTTTTTCTCCTCACCGCAGCACCACTACGTATTTCTTTTCCTCACGAATGGGAATTGAATAGCAAATCCTACGATTCAAATTTTATTCATCCAATTCAAGCTTCGATTCAAAGTATAAAACGATACATTCAATAAATTGTATCGAAAAGTTAGGTTTTTGAAATGGATCGCGATTCAAACTGTACAATTCATGCGATTCTAACTAACATGATTTTGGCCACTAGAGAAAAAGTTTCGCTATTTGATCCAACTTTAATAGCATAAACTCAACGACATCCCATTGTTTTCATTCCAAATGGAAGGGGTACCAAGTCTCATGTGTGATTCTGATCAAGAGCCTGCATTTTAACAATCATGGCTTGACACCATTCAGGGTGATCAAGTGATTTATTCACATTTTTTGAAATAGTAATGGAAAACACTATGATATAAAAGAACAATACGAAGAGACAACCTGTGATAGTTAAGAAAAATTATAAATGGGATGAGGGTTACGAGTAGAACAAGTACCTTTTCTAATGGAAATGGGTAGAGAATCATCATGTTGAGGAACTGTGATATGAGGAGATGAGGGAGAAGGACTTGAAGAAGAAGTCTCACTTTAGAGTGTCGCACAAGTAGTTAGGTTCTGACGATGGTAAGTAAGAAGTGGAGGTGGTGCCGATTCAGGGGAATGGATGGCAGGAGCGGGATCATCTGAGGCATGAGGGACAATTGACTCAATTACTGGAATAGGTAGAATCTCTTGGATAGAAGTGACATCTTGACTAGACGAAGGGAAAAAAGGAGTCTGTTCAAAGAAGGTGATATTGGCAGACATATAATATTTTTTTATTTCCGGAGAGTAGTATCAATATCCTTTTTGAAGGCAAGAGTAGCCTAGGAAGATACATTTGATAGCTTGGGCAGAAAGTTTATTTATTCTTGGGGATATATTATGAACAAAACATACACTACCAAACAAACGAGGAGAGATATGAAAGAGAGGTTTTTTGGAAAAGATAATGGAATAAGAAATCATATTATGGAGAGAAGAGGATGATATTCTATAAGAAAACAAGCTGTTAGAATAGCATCACCCAAATGATGGGTTGAAAGATTGACACCAAGTAAATAGGGTATGGGTAGTCTTAATCAAGTGTCTATTTTTTCTTTCAGCAGTACCATTTTGTTGAGAAGTGTGAGGACATGTGGGTTGGTGTAGTATGCCATGCGAATTTAGAACAACAGAGAAATGAGAGGAGAAATACTCTTTGACATTGTCACTTCTTAAAATTTTAATTATTTGACCAAATTGATTTTTGATTTTATTCAAGGACATAAAGATAGGTAACAATTTTGAACGATCTGTCATGAGATAAATCTACGTATATTTGGAATATTCATCAATGAAAGTAACAAAATATCTGAAACCAAAAGATGAGACACGACTGAGCCCTCAAATATCATAATGAATAATAGAAAAGACAGAATTACATCTTGACTCAGATTTCTTTGGAAATGATGATCTAACATGTTTACCTAATTGACATGACTCACATTCCAACATTTGGAAACTATAAAGTTTAGGAACCATTTTTTTTATTTTTGATAGGTTGGGATGACCTAAACAATTATGTAACAATTTAGGATTTTTAGATTCGAAACAAGACACAAGTGGCCTAGGTCCAAAATAGGTATAAACCTCTAGATTCATGTCCTTCTCCAATCAGTTGCTTTGTACACGTTTTTGTATAACAAAAGAATTGAATCAAAGGTTATTGAACAATTTAAAGACTTGGTTACTTGGGTTAATGAAATAAGATTAAAAGGACAAGAAGGGACAAATAAAACATATTTTATATTTTAAAAGGTGAAAGAGAAACTTGACCCATTCCTTTAGGAGGTGCTTTAGAATCATTGGCTAAGGTAATGGAATGAGGATTCTTTGGAAAAAAAAGAGATGAGAACAATGATGCATTACCAGAAATATGGTCAGAAGCACTTGAATCGATTATCCATGGATTTTGATTTTTTATAGATTGTGAAGTGCAAACTATTGATGGATTGAAACTTGATGATTGTGCTAGGTTATTGGATTTTAACCTAAGATATTTCTGATAAACTTCATCAGAGAACTTGGGCTCAATAACTTCAGCCTTAGTGATATTGACTATCTTATTAGAAAAGCCAGGTAATGTGAAACAATTCTCTAGAACGTGACTCATCCTCTTACAGTGCACACATTGAGGGCACCCTCGACCACTCCTTCCTCCTTTAACATTACGTCCTCCTCTGTCATGTGTAGAAATCATGACAAAAGATTCCATAGCCTCTTGGAGGTTTTTGCTTTGACTTGTAGGAATCCGAAGAATTCTTGTAGTCAAACTTTCCATGGATGAGACTTCATGACCTGTTAATAGTTGATCTCTAACATGTTCAAAATTTGGATGTATGGCACGAAGAGTCATAACCATATAGAATTTATCAATTTTTTTCTTTATTTCTTTTAAAGACTCATCCTCCAAGAACATCTTTAGTTCTTTAAATGCAGATTGAGTTTTACTCATGAAAGTCATCATATCATGGTCTGATTGTTTAAGAGAGACAAGTCTATTGACAAAATCATAGAGGTGTTGAATATTATTTATGAAATTATTTTGAGCCTTTTTTCAAAAGGAATGACATGTTTTAAATGCTTTAAGAGTTCCCAACAGCTTTGGTTCCACAGATTGCAAACTTCTGTTCTTTCTACCATTTAGATTTGGATGTTTTGTTATGTTCAAAATTTGCATTAAGCAATTATGACTTTATTAGTTATTATTTGTTATTTTTTGACTTATGATCCTATTTTGAGTTGTGTTATGTTTTGGATCTTCATATTTTTCATTTGTTACCAGTTATTTTTTTGTCTATATTATTTTTAATTTATTTGCATGTCTGTAAATATAGTTTTTCGTGTATGCATAACTCTTATGAGTGAAGTTATGATCATTGAGTTGTGATCTTTTATCCCTCTTCGAATCCTTTTACAATCCTTAAATTTTATAACATTTCATGCTACTGTCTAATTGTTCCCCGGATGTCATAATTTTCTTAAATGGCAGCTCCTCCCTGTGTCAGTAATGTGAAAATAGTTGGAGATGCTGTTGAGGGAAGTACCATCAAAGGAGTTGGTGATTACTTTGGTGGAAGGGAGGGTCCGAGTAAGTTTGAATGGCTGCGGGAGAACAGGGATTCTGGGTCAGTATTCTTTTCATTGCAATTCACTGAAGGGCAAGAAAGTATCAAGATAAGAAATAAATTCTCTTATTCTACACTTCTGACATGTGCTTTGCAAATTAGAAAGTATATTGTTGCATTTATTACAATGCTCTGGGGATGCTTCATACTTTTATTTTGTTTAAAATTTTATTTTATATAGTCCCTTGTTGCACTCTACTAAGCTCTTCTCTCTTGTTTCAATGTGTATAATCGTGCAGAGGATTTTTGTTAGTGTCAGCAGGCACATCTGAGTATACCTTGACCAAAGAGGATGTTGGTTGTTGTTTGGCTTTTGTGTACATACCCATCAATTTTGAAGGTTAGCATCCAGACATGATGGATTTATCTTTTCCAAATACTTTTGATGTGTTTTTGTAATATATTCATCGGTTCATCCATCAGGTCAGGAAGGAAAGTCTATGTCTGTAATGTCTCCTGTTGTGAAACAAGGTACTTTGATGACTATTAGCAAGGTCTCCTGTATTTTTGTTTTCTCTGTCTGTGCTATTACATAATGTTTGACAAGTAGCTGATGTCATTCTGTTGTACATGGCACTGGCAGGTGAATTTTTGGTTTTGTAATAACTGAATGGTATTGATTTCTTTGTCATGCATCAATTTCTCATTCTTAGTGGTATAAAGCTATTCTTAGGCCTCCACCTAACAACCTAAGCTTTCAGGAGAATTGGCTTTTGATATTGTATGAGAGCTGCTGTTTACAGTAGTCAGGAGGTCTGTTTTTGTTGATTCAATCTTAATTTTCAATGCAAACACAAACATATCAAGCACAAACAACTCTCACATGACGAGGTGTATTGGATTTATAAAACCATCCTAGTTAACACTCATCGTGCCCCTCCACCTAATAATTTTAAGCCATTGGGACGGCTAGTTGATACTGATCTTCAATTAATTGTGATTGTTGGCTCTGCTATATAATGCTGATTTTACTTTGTGATAGATTTGAGTTATTCACCTTGCTTGGATTTCAGCATATTGATATGCATAATCCTTCTATATAAGGGATTTGTTTATATTTTTCTTTTCTCTGCGCACTTTCTGCTTGTATATTTTCCTTAGTTTCATGTAGTTCTTTATGGATACACTCTGTGTGCATCCTAGAAAAGAAGGCTTTGACCTTTCACATAATGTGATGCGGCTGTTTTCATTTTTCTAAGAAACTAAATGTATTTTCTTTTGATAGCATGATTAGATGTTTTATGGTGATGATTAAAAAAATTCTGAAGCTTCTTATGTATACCAAAAGTTTGCATGAATATGATGCTCTGTTTCATTTCAGCACCACCAAAGGTAACAAATGTCAAAATAATTGGTGATCTACGAGAGAATAGCAAGGTGACTGCAACTGGTATTGTAACTGGAGGAACTGAAGGATCTAGCAGAGTTCAGTGGTATAAAACATATTTGTCAACTTTGGATGAAAACAATCTTGAAGCATTGAGTACTTCCAAAATTGCTAAAGTAGGTTTTTGTTCTGTTCTTTTTTTTTTGGACTGGGGGATCCTAAATTTACACAATGATTATGTACAGTGCACCATTTCCCCCCTATACATATAGTTTCAATTTTTTGTTGGTTTTGAGCTCTTCAGGCGTTCCGCATACCTCTTGGAGCAGTTGGCTATTACATTGTGGCAAAATTTACACCCATGACTCCTGATGGTGATTGTGGAGAACCAGTGTTTGTAATATCTGATAAAGCAGTTGAGAGTAGGTGTACTTGTTTCTTCTCACTCCCATTTGTTCTTGATTTGTCAAGAATATAAATCCTTTTGATAACTGGAAAATAAGCCCAATAGTCTATGTAAACTGAATATTCCCTCAAACTTCACATTTATTTCTTCTCAAATCAGCATCTATCTTAACAACACTATGCATTTCTTACAGCTCTTCCCCCAAGCTTGAATTTCTTATCTATCATTGGAGATTACAATGAAGATGGAATTTTGACAGCTTCATACGGATATGTTGGAGGTCATGAGGGAAAGAGTATATACAGTTGGTATATTCATGAGGTATGTATCTACATTTATGTTCTACAGTATTTGTTTGACTTATTTAATCGATATTATGGGATTCCAATTCTTATCTTAGCAACAATGAAAAGCTCATCTGTAGAACTTTTCAAAATATGTGCCAAAACTGAAACAGTAGTTGGCTAAGGACTGCCCCTGAGTTGATTTTTGACCTAAATATGATTATCAAGTAAGCTTTCAATTTCTATTCACTATACCAGCCCTATAACTTTTGCTATGTATACTACAATATTTGACTTCCTAGGGATTTCTTTTTCTGAGTTAATTTCTACTAATGCTTATTAATAATGTTTTTCCTGCATTTTTTTGAGTTAACAATAATATTTTCTGAACTCCTGTACGAAAAATATATAATTTGTCATCTTAAAATGATAAAAAATTATAATATTTAATACATTGAATAATCAAGTAAATACGTTGTGACATCGATTCTTCTTTTCTAGTGCAATACGTGCTGATTGCAACTTGTATTGACAATTTCTAGAGTACGCAACCCAATAAATTCACCTTGTACATATTGATGGAAAACTAAGTGTTTAATTTATTTATTTTTGGGCAAATAGTGTCATGGAGTTATTAAAATGTTCAATGGTGGTTGACATTGCTTCACCAGTGGTTAGTGTCATGAGATTATTGATCATCAAACGTGGTTAACTACATGTGTAAATATGGTTAATTTTTTACTCAAAAGTATTTAATAGGAAATGAACATGATTATATACAGTTATTTATTTGTAGTTAATGATGTGAGGAGGTTATTGAAATGTTTAGTGATGGTCAACTTTGCCTCACATGTGGTTAATAGTGTCTTAAGGTTCTTTAAATGGCTAATAGTGTTTAAATGTTCATTAGAAGTGGTTAATATTATTCACATTGTTAGTTGATGTCATGTTCCTTTATTCTTAACTACTTGTGAGGTAAATTTAATTATATTTACATATGTTATTAGTCACATATAAAGGTGAACATTTAATACTTTCCTTATGGTTGAGTGAAAGCTCCTTAGTGTGCTGTCTGCATTAACTTTTTGTCTCATGTTTTTTATTGTTTTGGCTCTAGTTTTTGTTGCATTTAGTAGATGAGAATAAAATGAATTGACAATTTAAGAATGTAATCTAAGGGTTCAAAAATTCAGTGCCGATTTGACCTACAGAATAAAAAAAAAAAAAAATTCCTTGTAATTATAAAATGTCTTCTGTATGTGCAGGTTGAAGGTGATTCTGGGTCTCTGATATCAGGGGTTTCAGGACTGCAGTATCGTATTACCAAAGAAGCCATTGGAAAATTCATCTCATTCCAGTGTACTCCAGTACGTGATGATGGTGTTGTAGGTGACATAAGAATTTGCATGGGCCAGGAGCGTGTTCGTCCTGGTAACATTTATTGGACTAAGCAGCAAAATATGAATTTGGTCTATTTCTTTTAGTAATATACATAGAAATTCACATTACATTTGTACTAGAGATTTTTTTATATACGTCATACCTATTGAGATAGAAGATACAAAAACTGGAGGATTAGGGAATAGGGATTGTGTCTAACATAGGCAGTATTTCTCATATACTTTAATAGTCACGTGGTTTTCTATTCAAACATCTAATTCTAAATTATGATATGCAAATTATGAAAAAAATTAGATATTTTCATCTCTCCAATCTCACCAAATGACCTCATCCACACTGTATTATTGATAATATTAATAGATAAGGCTTGCTTCACTTTTTGGGTTGCTTGATATATCAATTCCTTTTTCTCTGTTATGATCATTCAATTTACTATATATTTTGCTCTAATATAGTCATGGTTTTTCTTGGTGATCAGGAAGCCCAAGATTACTTTCCTTACACATAATTGGAAATGCTGTTGAAGGAACGATTCTAAGAATTGAAAAAAAGTATTGGGGTGGTAAAGAGGGAGATTCAGTTTACCGCTGGCTTAGGGTACTTGTAACTTCAACTTTGTGTTGTGAAAGTCTTTACTCCGAATTTAAGTTTTATTTATGCTCAAGACCTATATTTTACTCTGTGAATGTTTGAACTAGTAAGGAGGTTATACCTTGTGATAGCTATGGCTTAAGAATGGCGAGCTCACAAATGACCATTTCAAAAAAAATATATATTTTTTTCTATTGGCCACATATTATTTTCAATGTGCTCTCTTTACTAAAGAAATATCAACTTTACCTCAACAAAAGTATTTTTAATTGGCCATGGCTAAAGTAGTTTTACCTCGAACTTGGCCAGAGTACTTCAACTCAGCCTGTCAGGATTTCTTCAACACTTAACCATTTAGGATATTTTCAACTTAGTCTTTATTGGTGCATCTTTTGTCTAGCTTCAACTTAGTTTTGACTAGGACATATTTAGCTTGACCTTAGCTGGGCATCTTTGGCTTGGCCTTGACCACAACATCTTTTGGTTGGCTTTAGCCCAGGCATCTTAGACTTGATCCTCAGTTGCAACATCTTTTGCTCATGTTTGATTAGCGCATTTATTGGCTGCTGCACTCAACTAGAGCATCTTTTGTTTGGGCCATCCCCAAAGCATCTTTGGTTCGGTCTTGACAGGAATATCCCTTTGTTAGTGTTAAGGTTCCAACATAAAATCAATTGGCAATATGTGGAGTAGCCTAACATGTATTTAAACCATACCAAATGACATAAGGTAGGCGATGTGGGACTTTCAACACGCCCCCTCCAACGAAGCCTGCCGGACCAGACAAAGGGTACTTTTGACCCAACTAAAGGACAACTTTTTGGCCCATGACAATAACTGGAAAGATGTTAGGCTTTGGTTCTGATACTTGTTAAGGTTCCAACATAAAACCAATTGACAATATGTGGAGTAACCTAACATGTATTTAAACCATACCAAATGACATGAGGTAGACGATGTGGGACTTCCAACACGTCCCCTCCAACGAAGCCTGCCGGACCAGGCAAAGGGTACTTTTTGACCCAACTAAAGGGCAACTTTTGGCCCATGACAATAACTGGAAAGATGTTAGGCTTTTGCTCTGATACCATGTTAAGGTTCCAACATAAAACCAATTGGCAATATGTGGAGTAGCCTAATATGTATTTAAACTATACCAAATGACATAAGGTAGGCAATGTGAGACTTTCAACAGTTAGCTTAAGAAAGAGTATCTTTTAACCAGATCTTAACCGAGAATTTGTTGAATAAGTCTAAGCCAAGGCATCCTGGCTGGTCTCTACCAAGGAATCCTTGGCTTAGCCTATGCTAGAGAGTATTTGGCTCAACCTTGCCTAATTTTATTGTGATTACTGTGTTGATACTACTATACATTTGGGTGATGAATTATTATTGCTTTATGTAGAACACTTCTGATGGCACAAAAAAGGAAATTGCGGGTGCCACTGCTGCATCATATATGCCCTCAGTTGATGATATTGGCTCCTTTATTTCTGTTTCATGCGAGCCCGTCCGAACTGATTGGGCTCGTGGACCTATGTTTCTGTCTGAACAAATTGGGCCTATAATTCCTGGTACTTGTTATTTCTTATTTTATTATTGTTATTTCAGACATGTATTCTTTTAGGATCAGACAAATTTTAATGATACAGCTATTTTTACTTTGCAAATTTAGGTCCCCCAACTTGTCATTCTCTGGAATTTCTTGGATCAATGGTAGAAGGGCAGCACTTGAGCTTTAATGCTGTGTATACCGGAGGGTCAGGCTTCTGTTATCCATTGCTTATACTTGACGTATCTGTACATTTAGTACTTTTAATATATCCATTTAGTTACTTTCCCTGTCTAAGAATTTTGCTGGTTGCTTTTCAGGGAGCAAGGAGATTGTACCCATGAGTGGTTTAGGGTAAAAGACAATGGTGTGCGAGAGAAAATAAGTAGCAATGGTAACTTTTATATTGTTGTTTTATTAGCTAAGTGCTATTTATTTGGGATGGAAAAGTAACTGCTTAATATTTGTGATTACCAGAATTTTTGGATTTGACACTTGAGGATGTTGGTGCATGCATTGAAATAATCTATACTCCTGTGCGCAAAGATGGAACCAAAGGCAGCCCAAAGAGCATCGTGTCTGATCTGATTTCTCCTGGTAGGATTGTTTTACTCTTGAGATTGGGCATATTATGATTTTAGTGGTAGCTAGGCTGTTAACATTAAATAACATAGCCATAGTTTTGTAGGTGGAATTTAGATACAACCAGTGTTATCAGTGCCCTTTAGTTAAATGTTGACCTGCTTTATGTAGTTATTGGTTAATTAATTTTGTAGATATTTCATTAAATTGGCCTTTTATTAATTATATTAAGCATTTGTGAATATATTATGCTTTGTTTTTTATTCCCTAGGCCCCAATTGGCTGTTTGATTGTTGGATACAATTTTCTGGCAAAAAGTACCTTTGACAATGTAATTGTTCTTCATTATGTTTGGAATGAGGTTTTTGAGTGTTATTGTACTTATGGGGTATTTAAGCGTTATTGTACTCATGGGGTATTTAAGTGTTATTGTACTCATGGAGGCTGTTAGAATTTTTATTAGTTAATGGTTAGTGGTTAATGGTTAGTAGTTAGTAGTTGGTGGTTGTTAGTAGTTGGTGGTTGTTGTTTTAAATGTTGTAATATATGAGATCATAGAATGGAGTAATGTATCCCACAAAATTAGAAATCTTCTTTTCATTCTCTTTACTCTCTTAACTTGGTATCGAGCAGGTTGGTCCTGCTTCTGCTCGTCCGGCCACCATCCGCCATTGTCCGACCATTTCCGGCCATTGGCCGACCATTTCCGGCCACCGTCCGGTCATTTTCCGATCACCGTCCGACCACCGTCCGACCACTTTCCGGTCACTTTTCGGCAACCGTCAGTCTCCCGTCCAGTCACCTTTTTTTTGCTGCCGTCCGACGACTTTCCGACCACCTTCCAGTAACCTTCTGGCTATCTTGGGTGTTCTCTTTCTTACAGGTTCCATTGTCTCCATCTTACATCTACATAGGAGCCAAATGATCAGTCCCATGTCCCAAGATGAGTCTTCTTCAGCAGATCCTTCTCAATCATCCCCTGATACCACGATTCCTGATAATGATGACTCAAGTTGGCCCATTGTCATTCGCAAGGTACTCACTCTACTCGTAATCCACATCCCATTTACAATTTTGAATGTGAATCATGTCAACTAGGGAAACATACTAGGTTCTCTTTTCCTAAACGTTCTGAATCTAGATATGATTCTGTCTTTTCTCTTGTTCATTATGATATTTGGGGTCCTAGTCGTGTCTCATCCTTTGGCTATAGATATTTTGTTACCTTTATTGATGAGTTTTCGAGGTGTACTTGGATTTATCTAATGAAAGACAGTTCTGAATTATTGCCTATCTTTAAGTCTTTCTTTAACGAAATCAAAAATCAATTTGGAAAAGTAATCAAAGTTTTACGAAGTGATAATGCCAAAGAATAATTTTCTATTGATTTCTCCACTCTCTTAAGCTCCCAAGACATTTTACACCAGTCTACTTGTCCTCACACACCACAACAAAATGGTATAAGCGAACGAAAAAATAGACATTTAGTTGAAACTGCTCGTACCTTATTACTTGGTGGAAATATGTTCGTTCATCATTGGGGAGATGCTATTCTTACTACATGTTTTATCATTAGCAGAATGTCATCTTCTTCTCTTAACAATAAAGTTCCACACTTTATTCTATTGCCAAAGGACCCACTCTTTCATGTTTCTCCTCGTGTATTTGGTTGCGTATGTTTTGTTCATGATATGTCTCCAGGTTTAGATAAACTATCGGCTAGAGCCATCAAATGTGTCTTCTTGGGATATTCTCGTCTTCAAAAAGGATATCGATGTTATTCTCCCGAAACCAAGAGGTACTACATGTCCGCTAATGTCACTTTTTTTGAGTCAACTCCCTTCTTCCCTTCTTCTATGCAGGATATTAGTTCGGTCCAAAATGTCCTACCTATACCCTTAGTGGAGCCATTTGTACCTCCTCCTCCCGACACCCAAAATTCCACACAAAATACACCGGAATCCTCATCATTGCCTCTTATTACCTATCAACACAGGAGCCAAATGATCGAGTCCCATGTCCCAAGATGAGTCTTCCTCGGCAGATCCTTCTCAATCATCCCCGATACCACGATTCTCGATAATGATGACTCAAGTTGGCCCATTGCCATTCGCAAAGGTACTCGCTCTACTCGTAATCCACATCCCATTTACAATTTTCTTAGCTACCATAGATTGTCTCCTTCCTATTTTTCTTTTGTTTCTTTTGTATCCACTATTACTATTCCAAAATATGTGAAAGAGGCACTTGATCATCCTGGATGGCGACAAGCCATGATTGATGAAATGCGGGCTCTTGAGCACAATGGTACATGAAACTTAATTCCTCTTCCACATGGGAAGAAGACTGTTGGTTGTCGTTGGGTCTATGCCATTAAAGTTGGACCAAAAGGTGAAGTTGATCGACTCAAAGCTAGATTAGTAGCAAAAGGCTATACTCAGATCTATGGCCTTGACTACAGTGATACTTTTTCTCCTGTGGCCAAAATGACTATTGTTCGACTTTTCTTTGCTATGACAGCTATCCGTCATTGGCCTCTTCATCAGTTAGATATTAAGAATGTGTTCTTGCATGATGATCTTGAGGAGGAAATTTATATGGAGCAACCTCCTAATTTTGTTGCTCAGGGGGAGTCTAGTTTGGTTTGTAAGTTACATCGTTCTCTCTATGGTCTCAAACAATCTCCACGTGCTTGGTTTGGAAAGTATAGTCACATTGTTCAAAGTTTTGGATTAAAACAAAGTAAAGCAGATCATTCTGTTTTTTATTATATTGCTTCAGGAAAATGTGTTTATTTAATTGTATATGTAGATGATATAGTCATTACAGGGGATGATGTTGATAAAATTTCTTTGCTAAAGAAACATTTATGCAATCACTTCCAAACTAAAGATCTTGGTTGTCTCAAATACTTTCTAGGGATTGAAGTGGCTCAATCAAAAGAAGGCATCGTAGTCTCCCAAAGAAAGTATGCTTTAGATATCTTGAAAGAAACATGCATGATTGATTGTAGACCATGAACATGACCCTATGGATCCAAATCGAGAAATTAATGGCGGATCAAGGTGAACCGCTCTTCGATCTTGAGAGATATAGAAGACTTGTTGGGAAACTCATTTATCTCACCATTACCAGACCTGACCTATCTTTTGCCGTTGGAGTTGTGAGTCAATTTATGCAAAATCCGCATACTAATCATTGGAATGCTGTCATTCACATCCTAAAATATCTCAAAAAAGTTCCAGGACAAGGTCTGTTATATGAAGATAAAAGGGGTACCCAAATATCTAGGTATTGTGATGCTGATTGGGTTGGATCCCCTATGGACAAACGCTCCACTACAGGATATTGTGTTCTCATTGGAGGCAATATTATTTCTTGGAAAAGTAAGAAACAAAATGTAATGGCCCGGTCTAGTGCTGAAGCTGAATATAGAGCAATGACATCTCTCACTTGTGAACTAGTGTGGGTGAAACAATTCCTTCAAGAACTGAAATTTTGTGAGATACAACAGGTGAAGATGTATTGTGACAATCAAGTAGCTCTCCACATTGCCTCTAATCCGGTGTTCCATGAAAGAACCAAACATATAGAACTTGATTGTCATTTTATTCGTGAAAAATTGTTGTCTAAAGAAATATGCACTGAATTTGTCGGGTCCAATGATCAACTTGCAGATGTGTTGACAAAGTCTTTAAGAGGACCTCGAATTGAATTTATTTGTTTCAAGCTTGGTACATATAATTTGTATGCTCTAGCTTGAGGGGGAGTGTTAGAATTATTATTAGTTAGTGGTTAGTGGTTAGTGGTTAGTGGTTAGTAGTTGGTGGTTGGTGGTTGTTAGTAGTTGGTGGTTGTTGTTTTAAATGTTGTAATCCTATATATATATATATGAGATCATAGAGTGGAGTCATGTATCCCACAAAATTAGAAATCTTATTTTCACTCTCTTTACTCTCTTAATTGAGTCTAATATCATTAATATTGTTTTATTGCATCGGTAGTACTAAATGTGCTAATTACTGTAGCATACTGCTGGAGAGCCTTGTTTTGTTCTTGCTTGCTTACAACGTAGAGAATTCTTATTTGAGTTCTAATTTATTATTAGAAAGTCGAATTAGGTCTAACTTAACTCTTCAAATTCTGTTTGTATGGTGAGGATTGCCCAAATATATTGTATTTTGGCTCTATCTCTAGTTGATTTGGCCTTGTTTCTCCTTCACATGTAACCAAAGTTATCAGACTCAAGAGTCTACGTACATTGACACTGTTGAATTTGGTATGTGTATAACATGGTGGGTGACCCTTTTAAGGGATTTAGGATAGACTTTGATACTATATTGTTGATTGGCCTAACTCAATCTCTCCCAAAACTAGATTGTATGGGAAAGATTGCCTCCACATGTATGTTGTATTTTTGTACTATTTCTAGTTGATGTGGTACTTGAGTTTTTATAGCATGTGGAAAAAGTTGTACTTTAGTATCTTGAGATACAAAATATTTGAAATTTGTCTTGTATTTCAGCCTTATGCTTTCCCCATACGACCATAACCATTTTTTAAAGCGAACATAGAACAATTGTTTCTGTGCCCTGGCCCTTTACATTCTAGTCCACACCCTATAGATATAGTGTTTTTTTTCTTTGTAATAAATTATGAATTGTCATAAATTCATAATGTCTCTTGTTTCTGTCTTTGAATAGTTTCTGTGAGGTATAATGTTATATTTTAATTTCTATAATATTTTGTGAAATAGTTATATGCATTTTTAATGTAATTTCTGTATCATCTCCTGTAAACAGCGGATCCTAAGGGAATGAAACTTGTAATTCCCGATTGCTGTGAAGACAGAGAACTTATGCCCAAGAGAAAATATTTTGGTGGACATGAAGGGGTTGGAGAGTATATTTGGTATCAGACAAAGTATAAACTTGAAGGATCTGAGCTCCTAGATATATCTAATGCTTCTGATGCTTTAATATGTGGGACAGAGCTGTAAGTACTCTGAGATATTGTTCGTGCATTTTATGAGAAAAAAAAAATATCTGAAGTTGAGGATTTTACGATTATTTTTCTTGTAATGGCAGAATGTATAAACCATTGCTTAAAGATGTTGGAGCTTACTTGGCTTTGTATTGGGTACCTACTCGGGCAGATGGCAAATGTGGAGAGCCATTGATTGCAATTAGCAGTACACCAGTTTCCCCTGGTATCCGTGTGGCTCTTTGCTGAAATTCATTTCATTGTCTGATGATAGCTTTCCATCACATGGTTTTAATATTATTTTGTTTTGGGTGGTGTGTAGAGCTTGGCTCCCATACATCTAATGTAGGGTGTGCCCACTGTAATTTGTGTGCTTTGTGCATGTGATAAACTTTATAATGTTTTAGATTTT
Organism: Sphenostylis stenocarpa; assembly: GCA_963425845.1. Classification (NCBI taxonomy): domain Eukaryota; kingdom Viridiplantae; phylum Streptophyta; class Magnoliopsida; order Fabales; family Fabaceae; genus Sphenostylis; species Sphenostylis stenocarpa. Next base: position 61,508,986 of record OY731406.1, read on the forward strand.
CATTTCTTGTACCTTTTTCTTTTGCCTGACTAACATAATGTAGCACATTTTATTGCCTCACTCCTTTAATAATTTGCAGCTCCTCCAGTAGTGTCTAATGTACGCGTGAAAGAGTTGTCTTCGGGAATTTATTCTGGAGAAGGTGAATATTTTGGTGGATATGAAGGAGAAAGTCTCTTTAGCTGGTATAGAGAAAATAATGAGGGAACCGTTGAACTAGTTAATGGGGCAAATTCTAAAAACTATGAAGTTACTGATTCGGATTACAATTGTCGATTGTTGTTTGGGTAATTATTCTATATGATCTTTTAGTGTTTAATGTATAACCATGAAGATAGTGTATTGTATGCCATGCTAAACATTATTTTTCCTTTTTAAGTCCTTGTTGCTTTGTATCTGTAGAAATTATTAGATGATTGACTTCTGAAAGAAGCTTTTTATGGTGTTCCCTAATTTGCTACTCTTAATTTAATTAGGGTTAAGAATCTTATTTTATTAGTGGGCTGGGCCTGTGCTAGTATTATTGCAGTGGTGCTTTACCTAATTATCAGTGTAAAGATGATGACTAGATTGCAATGCATGACATCATTATATGGCATATCAACGGAATATCTTAGAATTGAGTCAATCCGTTGTATCTATTCCTTCCTCCTCCCCCTCCCCCAACCCTGTAATTTCAACCTTTATATCTTGTTGACATTAAGATTTTCATCCTTTTTCTCAGATATACACCCGTTCGGTCAGATTCAGCTGTGGGAGAACTCATTTTATCTGCTCCAACTAATATTGTTTTCCCAGGTAACCATTGTCTATGTTAGTGCAAGCCTTACTCTTTTACACTCCAAGCACCTTTGTCTTTCAAGATTTTGAAATTGTTCGTGGAAAATAAGTATGGTTCTTATTGTCCTCTAGAGCTTCCATATGTGGAAATGCTTGCTCTGACTGGAAAGGCGATTGAAGGTGATGTTCTTACAGCTGTTGAAGTGATTCCAAATAGTGAGACTCAACAACATGTATGGAGCAAGTACAAGAAAGATATAAGATACCAATGGTATGGTGATATAATTTACATTGGTGCAGCATGCTGTTACTTTTCTCAATTGAAAAATTTAATTTTTATTTCCCGGGGAGATTCATTTACTACAGAATAGCTAATCTCAAATAGCAGTGTAGAGCAGCCGACCATAAAAATAAGTGCTATACTAGATCAGATTGGAGTGGGTGCTACACCAAAATAGTAGCTTAGCTGGAATGGAACGGAAGTACTTTAAAAAAAAATGAAAAACCTACAAAATTAATATTCAGAAGAATTAGTTACGAAATTCTGTTCCATAAACAAATGAACAATACTTCTCCTTTTGAGAAATCAAAACTAGAAGAAAAGCATTTGTATTGGTTAACATGTAATAACCAACTTTAAGTATTAATAACTAGTTTAAAAGCATGAGAGTCAAATAATTAGGAAAAACAAACTATTACTATTCACAGTAATGTCTTTTCATTTTTTAATTTGTAATCCACTTTGAAAATAGTGTTTTTTAGTGAAATAAAAAGTGTATACAGATTATGTAAATAATGTACTTCTGGATATAATGAGACACTGTGAGTTGTTTGTATATTTATGTAAATTAGGGATTATTTATTACAATGATTGGTATCCTCTACTCTTTATGAGGGACAATCTTGTTTAATCCAGGAATGTCCATTACATGGTGGGGTTAGCTCTTTAAATAGGTTTTGTTCATTTACAAGATTCAAATCCAAGATCTTGCTCCAGGGGAATCAATGCATGCATCACAAGATAAATTAATAGAATACTAAATTTAACATTTTTTTCCTGCATTTTTGTCTAATGCATGTGCTTAAATCTAGTTCCCTATAATTTTGAAGAGGGTGGGGGACATTAAAGACCATACTATTATTGAAAATTGGAAACAAGCTAGGCTTTGGAGGGGTCGTAGCTGACCCGTGTAATTGTTATGTTGTTTGGATCTGACCTATTTGCCAATTACATGTAAATTTGTAAGCCTGAGTCAGACTTATTTAATGGCTTGGAATTGCCTGAAAGCCTGTTTAGTAGCTTGTCTTATAGAAAATCTTATGAAGAAGCTAATAAGTTTAACTACTCAGCTTTTGAATTCTTAAAAATTCCCAAACACAAACATACAAATAATAAGTCACTATTAATATCTCATTTTTTTCAATAATTTATACTTTGATATATAATTACAAATTATTTTTTAAAATTATTTTAAATTAAATTATAAAATAATATCATATTACAAGGAAATATATTAAATTATTAGTTTGGTTTTTTATAATTACTTTCATATTTATGACATTTTATTAAAATAGTAATTAAAAGTGTTTATATATATATATATATATATATATGTATATATATATATATATATATTGAAATTTAAAACATATAAATGAATAATCATTTATTTAAGTCAGGATAATTTTGTAAAATAACATTTCTCTTGCTTTTTCCACTCTTTTTCACTCTTATATGGGTGGAAAGTGAACATATACATCACACTGGAAAGTGACAATTTTTTTTGTTACTTTCCTAACTACCAAACAAGGGAAATACTTTCTTTTTGCTAATTTCCCTACACTAATCACTTTCCACTCTATATTTTCCCTTCAAATGAACGGAGCCTTCATTTTAATTCTTGTAAGCTTATTATTTATTTTCTTGTGTATATACTAATGAATTTTTTATTACTTATAAGTATGGATGGAAATATTGATCAATGATAGTTGTCACTCATAAATCCAAACTATGAACATTTTTAAAATTTTAAATTTACATTGTTTTTGTTATAAAATGTATTAGTAATTATAAATTTTTCCTTTTATATAGATATAGATATTATATATATATATATATATATATATATATATATATTATAAAAAGATATTAATTTATTATAAGAGTAAGAGTTAAAAATTTACTATTCATCTTCATTATTCATTTTTTATAATCTAACAATTAGGATAAGTTATTATTTTAAATTATTAGATTAAAAAAATTGAATGGTGAATAGGAAAAGTAAGTTTTTAATTCTAAATCTTGGAGTAAGTGAATCCCTTCTCATTTATTATTATTATATAAGCAAGTTAGCTTGCTGTTGCATTAAGCTTTTCAGTTAAAAAAACTTTCAAAAGACGTAAACTAGGCTTTTTTAATAACCAGGCCAATAGCCCCTGACAGGCAACCTGGCCTATTTACACCTTAACAATTGACCATGTCAGTAGGTTATTCCATGCTACCACGTCAATGTCCAATTCTCCTAGATGCTTTTGGTGATGACATAATAAAGAAACAATCATTGGGGTAGCTCTTTGTATTTTCAGGAAAATGTTATTGCTAAATCAACAATGCTTGTAGTAAATGCTGATTACAAGTATCACTTAATCACATTAACATCATTTCAGGTATTGTTCGTCAGAAGTTGGAGACGGTTTTTCATATGATCCATTACCTAATCAGAGTTCTTGCTCCTATAAGGTGCGGCTAGAGGATATTGGTCATCATTTAAAATGTGAGTGTATCGTAACTGATGTGTTTGGAAGGTCAGGTGAGGCAGTATGCATTGAGACAACACCTGTATTGCCAGGTAATTTCTTTCATTGATAGTGCCTGTGTTGGTGATTTAAACTCCTTATTTGCACATACAGTTCCTGCAAAGATTCTATGAAGTACTTTATGGTCATTCATGTTACTTACGTCAAAGAGCTGTTTCTCCTCTTTCTCAAAGGAAATACACGCAAATGAAAATCTGAAATTGGACCACCTGCTGTCCAACCATTTTTTCATTATCTTATCTTTTCCCACTAAAATATTTGTATTTTGCGATGTTATGAAGAGTGGAGCATTTTAAGCATTATTGCCCTTTCTTTTCGTCATGCATTCTCCTTGTAATTATTATACGTGCATTCTCCTTGTTGTAATTATTCTGAGTGCATTCTTAGGAATTCCTAGAATACACAAGCTGGAGATTGAGGGAAGGGGATTTCACACCAATCTCTATGCTGTTCATGGCATTTACAGTGGTGGAAAGGAAGGCAAAAGTAGAGTTCAGTGGCTTAGATCAATGGTTGGAAGTCCTGACCTGATCTCCATTCCAGGTATGCAAAATTCCTAAAAGTGCTTAAACTAAAATGTTTCCAGTTAAAGATATTGAGAAGTATATGATTGAATTCCATTACAGCCACCACAATATTGCGTATTTTGACATTTTACCTTGTCCTCATTTTTTGAGTGCTAGCAACACACCTAACGCTTTCATGTTGGTGAAAGTTTATTGGAAACTACAAAATCATGAGTTGAATTCATTAAATACGGAGTGAGACTTGCAAAAATTTTCAAAACTTTTAATGAATTCAGCTGATATTGAAGAGTGTGTTAGCTTCTCTGCCATATTATATGTGTGTTAGTGGGTTTGGCCTAGTCTCCCCACTGGTTTGTATGACCCTATTAATTACTTTTATGGTACTTTTGGTGCTGCAAATGATTGTTGTTATTTGGGGTGTTAAGGTAGTTGGGATGTCAAATAACATAGTGATGCTTTAGCACTTTCAAAATTGAGATCACACCTAGTTTCAGGAATATTCTTGATTGACTCAAAACTGGTCTCTTTTTTCAAAAAAACTAATGCATATATGACTGAAAAGCTTGTCTGAGAAGGAGAAAAAGGAAGAGACATTACCCAGTCTGTTTGTCCATGTAAGCAACAATTTGCATTATTTATTAATGTGAGAAATAATTATATTAATCTTAGAATTGCGTAATTACCATAATTAAGGGTATAATAGGTTGCCTTCATTGTTGCACCTCTGATGAACAGAAACTATTAGAAGGTTCAAAGTTATTTTCCAATGAGAGCTTAGCCTATATTCGCGAAGGGTCTTTCCATATGGCACTTTTATGTTTTTACTTGCATGCCGGGAATGCTATATATCCATTACTACTATGTTTAGGGGATCTTGAAATATAATTAAGAAAATTTAATTTATTTCGTTAATTAGACTTATTTGCTTTTGGTAGAAGATTTGACATGATTTGTCTAGTTTTTATTTCTTTTTTATTTCTTTAATTGGCTGAGATGCTGTGAACAACATTACCATATGTAATCTATCTAAAACACACAAGTAAAAAAAAGTACATACAATTCAGATTTATCTCTTTCTTTCAAGTTTTTCTTTAAACGTATATTCTCATTGTCAAATGCACATGTTACATGTTTATCTTATATAACTAACATCTATAGAAAGGTAAATACTTTCAAATATATAAGTTATATTATAAAAATTTGTAATAAATAAATGATTTTGAACAAATCAATCAAAATTGGTTTCTATCAGTTTATGTTGAAATGCAAAGTTATTTTTCACTATGGAGCATTGGTTTTTGAAATGATTAATTTTAAAAATTTGTACACGTGTTTCTTAGAAGTTTAATTAGAACTGACATAGATTTTCAGCATAAATAAACTCCGGCTACCTATATATGTGTGTAATATATCAAGACAGAGATGGGCCTTGGCGCAAATATTACAATCTTGAAATAACTACATCTAACAGATTCTGTCACAACCATTAGGACATGACTATCGTCCAAAATATACTACATTGGGCACCTCATTTCGTGTTTAAGTTAGGTTAAAGATGTGCCTAAGCTCAAGTTTTTGTTAATTGTAACATGGTTGAGAGGTGTTTGACATGCATTGAAGACGTGTGTGAAATATTGAAATTCAATTTAGAAAAAAGATAAAAAATAAGTCATATGGTGTTAATAGAAATTCGTAAAAATGTTCTCATTGAAAAAAAAATTTTAAAAGCATTCTTGATAAACAATAAATCCTAAAATTACTCTCTTTCATGATAACTTTTCTAATTTATATAAAGGAGGATAATATTCTCTGCTTTGTCATACACAGTGATTCAGTTTTCTATCTTTCCATATCTTTTATTTCAAGTATTACTTGTTATGTATCTTCAATAATCCTACTAATTTTTCTTTCGAACGATTAAACTACAGGAGAAACTGGAAAAATGTATGAGGCGAATGTTGATGATGTTGGCTATAGGCTGGTGGCCATTTATACTCCTGTAAGAGAGGATGGAGTCGAGGGGCAATCAATTTCGGTATCCACAGAGCCAATTGCAGTTGGTAAGCTAAAATTGTGTTTAGTTAAATTGTCTTTGACATTATGTAGTAATCCAGGGTGAGTGTTGAAATTTTTGTTCATTTCTTGAGAACTCATCCATTGTATTGGCACCTGTAGAAGTGGTGACGAACAATTCCCATCTATTCCTATTTCTTGCAGATCCCACAACTACAACCTTTAAGTCCTGGTCCTTTTGCACTAACCAACCTTTTGTTGAATGTCATGTGTGATCCTTCAATGCTTCTTGTTGAAAAGATTGACTTTTATTGTCCTTAGGAAGTAGTGTGTTCATGTCTCTCACATTTCAATGTATATAGTGTTCATGACAAGTGTCTAGGAAGTTGCATCTCTTATTATTATCCTAGAGAATAGTGTCCACTAAAGTCTATCAAGTGATACATTAACTAATAAAAACCTAAGATGCTAGGGGAGAGAGAGAGAGAGAGAGAGAGAGAGAGAGAGAGAGAGAGAGAGAGAGATAAAACTAAACAAAACAGAAAAAAGAATTTAAAATGGCATAAATATATTAAAAACGGTCTAATCTTTAACTAAAATTCAAGTATATGACACAAATCTCAACGGAAGGGCATGTTCTGGAATTCTAAAACAGAGAACTAAAATTCTGAAGTTCTTAAAAACACATATAACTATAATTCTGAACAAAGCACCAAAATGTTGAATTTAAAAAGATTGACAAGCAAGATCAGCCACACACAGATACGGGAAAAGGTGATAAGAGAGAGCATCTGAAAAAATCAAGAACAGATGAAAACAAGCAAATAAAAAGAAGTAAAGGGAAGAAGGCTTGCTGGAGTGGCTGGCTGCAGCTTCAAGGGTTTGCAGAACTGCATATGATAAAAGACGAGAAATTATAGGTTTCTTGGTTTTGTGGTTTCACTAAAGAAAAATAAAAGAGGAAGTGTTAGAAAGGGTGTTTAAAAGTGGATCTTTTATAAATGGGTGAAGCTACAACCTAGTTTGTAAAAAATGATATTCCACTTAGGGTGCCATTAAAAGCCACGACCACGGTGGGTTCTTCAGTGGATATGACAATATCTTTCCTTCTCTATTTTTCTACTGTCTTTTGCAGTTTTGCTTCTTTGGTATGTGGATATGGATAGTTTGGAATTCTTCAACTAAAACATTTTTATTGTATATTGCAGAGCCCGATGTTCTTAAAGAAGTGAAGCACAATCTTGATCTTGGATCAGTGAAGTTTGAGGTGGGATATTTACTGTCTTTACCGTGTTGAAATTGTACTATTGATTGAGAAATGCTTGGCATACACTACACCCACCCTTTTTTCATTACTAGCTGAAAATTTTTGTGAGTCACAAGGTTGTGTGCGTCTGACTATCTCGTCCTTATTTAATTAGCCTCTATCCATGATAAGTTAATTATACAGTAAGTGAAACAATTTGATGGTGACTGAAGTGTCTACGTCTTTGTTTGAACTCTCCTAGTTGTAGCTCTACTGGTGTTCTGAAGTAAACCTTTAATAATTGTTTGGAGAACTAGCCTTGCTAACTAAACCATTTTGTCCAAGTAATTTTTTGAATAGATAGATTACTATGTCTTTCCTTTGGAGTCTTCCTGTATCTCATTTATTCATTCTGTTTGAGTTTTGATCTAAAATTTGATAGCTTTGCTCTCAATTTAGTCTTCCTTAAGAGCTGTTTTACCTTAGTTTTAATCCTTAATAAGCTCATTGTTTGTCTTCTGTAACAGGTATTATGTGACAAAGACCAAACCTCAAAAAAGGTACTCTATAGTCTTCTGATGTTTATGTATTAATTTTAAGTGGTGGAAAAGCCCAAAAGGGACTGTTGCCAATTTTGAAATAATTTTCCTTTCAGATTTCATCGGTGGGCACATATGAGAGACGTGTCCTTGAAATTAACAGGAAAAGGGTCAAGGTGGTAAAACCTGCCACGAAGACTTCTTTTCCAACAACAGAAATTCGTGGAAGTTATGCCCCTCCCTTTCATGTAAGTTTGGGTGACTTGGAAAACTCATTTTCCCTGATCCATTATATAATTTTAAATTCAGGTTATCATATCCTTGATTTTCTTGTATTTATGTTCAAATGTATCAGGTGGAGCTTTTCAGGAATGATCAACACCGTCTTAGGATTGTCGTTGACAGTGAGAATGAAGCAGACTTGATGGTACACTCCCGACACATTCGGGATGTTATTGTTCTTGTGATTCGAGGACTTGCTCAGAGATTCAATAGTACTTCGCTCAATTCCCTTCTCAAGATAGACACATAAACAAGGGTACATTGTATAGTCATATTTGTTTCAGGAAACTAGGTTGTTGAGGCCAGTTTTCTCATATTTTGCTTGTTCTGGGTGCAAGTGTTGTTCCTTTTAAGAGAACAGCTTCTAATGCCATAATTATTGTAGGCCATTGATTGCAAGATCTGTGTGCGTGTGGCTTACCGCAAGGTCATTTAAAGATTTTGCGTTATGAATTTGTTCAAATTTTAGATTAGGGATGATGATAACGGGGAGTGTGGGTGGGTAGGTATTATAGTATCTATAGTCTCCGTATCCGCTTTCAAAAAAATATCCACACATCCTTGTACAGGTAACAACTTTGATCCTTATTTATTACTTACTGCGTATCTATATATCCATGCTTCTATGCTTACTTGTATTTAAAATCAATAAAATATTTTAATTAAAAATTCACTACAAAATATTACACTGATTAGAATGAAAGAATGTAATTATTTTTTTCAATCCTTATTTTCGAATTTGTATCTATGTATACACACATGTATAATTGCATCTAGAATCAATAAAATATTAATTAAAATGTTACTCTTGAATTAGAAGGGAAGAAATTAATTGGTTTTTCATATTACATAATAAACCATTATTTCTTTTTTTTTATACTTATTTTTGGTGTTATCATTTATGAAACTATATTATTTTCTTATGATGATGAAGAGGATAAAGAGAATAAAGAAAAATAATTTTGATATTATAAATTTAAGAAAAAAAAAGCTTATTGTGAGTGAAGAGAAAATAGGCAAGTACAACATTGAAGAGAAAATGTTAACAGGAAAGAAAAATGGAAAGATAACATGTCATATTTATGAAAAGTTAAATTTTATTTATTTAGGAATTTAATATTATAGTTAAAAATGTAGATATACAAGTGATGTAACAACGTACTAGTGTATTAACGTTGATGACTGACAAAAAGTTTATTGGTAAAAGATGTATGTATTTAAGTGTGTCTAAAATTCTTATTGAAGTTGTGTGTAATATATTGTTTAATATATTCTATCTTTTATGTTGTAACATTTGTTTAACTATATTTAAGAGTCTATTCAATTGGTGAGGTGGTGGGTGAAGTTTAGTTTATTAGCAATGTATTTGATGAAATTTTACTAAATCTTGTATTTAAATATAATCTTACTTTAACAAAAAGAAATATTCGTCTTTGAAAGAAATTAACTTTTATTCTTAAATCATCCAAATGTAACATTAACAGAATTTATTTTATAGAATATTTATATCATCATATTTATCTTACTTTAAAATATATTTTTTTACTTTAGTACTTCTCATTAAACTAAATTAACAATCAAAACTAAAAAATAATAATGAAATTGTCAGAATTATAAAATTAAAATAAATCAAAGAATATAATATTTACATGAACTTAAAATATATTTAATTTTTTTTTCAAAAATTCGTACACTCTAATGTTTCATTTATCAATCGAATGACCACCATTTTACCAACCTATATATCACTGTCATACAAAAGCTTTTTTCTTTTCTTGTTAGTAGTGTCCTTTCGTCTTTTTTTTTTCTTCCAATTCATATCATAAATTTTAATCTCTTGTATAAATGATGGGTTTTGATGACTTTTGTTAAGGATACACTCGTTGATATCATCATTTGTCAATTTTTGGTGAGTCAAATCCTTAATCTAAGTAGTATGTGTTGGTTACTAAATAATTATTTTTTTTAATAAAAGATAAAACATTATTTTCATTTCAAACCTATGTGATATTTAAATATATGTGGTATTCTAACTCAAAATAATTAGTTTTTTTAAATAAAAGATAAATATTTTATTTTCATTTTAAACATAATGGTATTTTAATATATTTGAAAGTTAATTTTTAGATCTTTCCGAATTCATCAATTCTCACTAATTTTTTTTAGATGTGATTTTTTTTACATTGTTATATCTTCCCCTTAAACGAATATGATTTCTTCTTCGATCTAAAATATTAAGACATTAGATTATAGATTTTTTTTCACTTATACATTATTTAATTTTTTTATTTTTATTTAAAATGAGACTTTAAACTCAATACTAATTATTTTTTATTGGTGTATTTACTATGTAATTTATTTTATTTTTAACTCATTTTATTTTGTCTAGTAATAGTTGTTTAAAATGATTTTTTCACTAAAAAAAATATAGTATGAGCTAGTTCAGTTCATTCTTTTATACACCATTGAATTTTTCATTTGTAATTATTCATATAGTCATATAATTTTCCGATGTTTGTACAATGAGAGAAAATAAAGCTAGAAATGTTTGTTTCACTTGAAATATGAAAGCTATAAATTGGAGTAGTATTTACTAACAAATATGGTTGAGATTTCTCTTTCCTTAACCTATGTCTTCCCATGATGGTGGTACCCTAGACCAAAATATTCAAACTTATTAATTTTAAAAACTTAGATTTTCTTTTTTTCTTTTTTTCCATTATTTACTTACCCAAGAATCTACATGTACACGGAACAATTTCTACACCAACTTACTGGACATCGGGAATCAATGTTATGTATTAAAAACATTTTAACCGTATATAACACATTGTTTTACGTATTTGTTTGAGTTATTAATAAAATAAAATTTCTAATTTTATATAGATAATAACAAATATGAAAATAATAATCATATATGCGTATAACACTCTCACATTTAATTCAATAAGAAAATAAGAGAACAAAAAAGTAAGAGAACATTAAATGAAAAAATAATTATAAAATATTTAAATAAGTCCAAGTGAATGTTTATAATCGGAAATGTTTAGACTTTTTATAAAGTTATCTTTTCATTAATAAGACGTTATAATGTTATTATAACTTAATAATATATTGAAAATATACTAAATTTGTTTGATTTTAGATCTTATTTATTTTTAAGTAGTTATTAATTAATTGGTTAGTACTAATTGATTGATTAGATATTTATATTTTGATTATAATATATATATATATATATATAATACTTTTTAGTTTTTTATTTATTATTATGTAAAATTTATACTAATTTAATTGATTTAATATATTAAATTATATTCATTTTATTTTTTAAATTCATAATAATAAATAAAATATTAAAAGATTATATAAAGAGAGAAGAATAAAAAAATGGATAAATTTATTTTAAGAATATAACTCATATCATAGATAATATATATTTTTTTAGTTCAAGCTTTCTTATATGATAAATATGTGAACAATATCATTGAAGACACCTCAAATTTCTTATTCATTATATTGTTGAGTCATGGATTCATTTTTTTTTAGTCTCATGTCATCGATTTTGTCATTCTCTATTTCTTCAATATCCTTGATATCTACCACAACAACTAATTCTTCCTTGACCTATAATAATGTTTTTCTTAAAATGATCTAAGAATTCTAATTTGACCAACTTCTTTAATATATCTCAAACATTTGTCCACCTTGATAGTATGTCTATAATTTTGATGTCAAATACATCAAAGTAATTTGTTTGATCTCTTGAGGGGAATTAAATATAGAGAGATAACATTAATGAGATATGAGTTCAATCTACATAAGAGATATTTGAGTTATAGGTCTTTATTTTTATATATTGTTTATCTTACTTATTATTACTTAATGTGGGACTTAGACTCACACTTGGATTTTTCAACAATCTCCTCCTCAAATGTGAGTCCCTCCACGTTGGTACATCCTCTTTAAGCTCTTTAGTGACCCTTTCTTGTACCGTCATATGTTGTTCAACTTACCTATTATTACTCAATGTGGGACTTAAACTCATACTTAGACTTTCCAACAATCTCCTCCTCAAATATGAATCCTTCCACATTGGTACATTCCCCTTAAGCTCACTAATGACTCCTCCTTGTATCGTCATTCATTATAACGGGATACGTTTCTGGTCACCATATAAGTTATTTGATACCATTGTTGGATCTTTTGAGGGGGATTCACTGAGGAGAGATAATATCAATGAGATATAAGTCTAACCCAGATAAGAGATTGATACCACATTCGATCCAAAATCTTAAGACATTGAGTTACGAATCTTTCTTTCTTATATGTTACTCAACTTCCTCATTATTACTTAATGTGATGCTTAGACTCACACTTGGATTTTCAAACACTTTCTTCATCGAGTAGGAAGGCAATGAGAAACTAGCCACCTCTAGATTACATGATTCCTTAAATGTCATTTGAACCTTGACATTAAGGAGACTATGACTATTATAACTTATTCTATTTAGTCATTTTTCTAGACTTTGTTTGTTTGTTGGCGAGAATGTCAATTCCCTTTTTTTTTCTTACCTTTTTGTAGTTTGGTATTCTTTTTCAACTAGACACGCTAGGATTCAAATTTTATTCTATATCCCAGGATTTATGCAGAAATAAGCTATCTAGGAAAGATCTTATCCTTAACCCTACCAATATTGTGTGGATTGCCATATCAAGTGAAAGATTTCTTATAATAAGACTTACCTAGACAAATTGTTTTGTGAATTTGTGTAAGGACTCATTTTTTTCATGTTTGAGACTTTTGAGGACAATTGAGGTTGACTAGTAGAAAACCAAGTCTTGGACTTTTGTGCATCACCTCCTCGAGCGGAAGCTTTAGCAATGACCTAAACAATATCATTGAGATATGAGTCTAACTCACATAAGGGATTAACACTACTCATAACCCAAAACCTTAAGATATTGGTTTATGTGTCATACTTTCTTATATGTTGCTCAACTTTCTTATTCTTATTTAATGTGAGACTGAATTCTTGGATTACCAAACATTTAGGTAGGTATAATTCCATTGCAAAAGTGTTTATTTTAAAGCTATAGGAAAAATTATGCAAAAGAATGTCTCATTGCTTTAAAAAGTGTCAACTTGAGTCACACATGCATAAATATGCTCGTCAAAATTTGTTTCTCCATAATTAGTAGCTTCCAATGTGTCAAAATGAGATCGAGGATAAAAGGGTTACCATGGTCATTACATACATGGAGGTAGGGGGTAGTTTGATGGAATGGTTGTCCACCTATTCAAAAATGTGCTTGAGATTCTTCATTTTAGGTTATGAGTTAAAGATTGTCATAATGTTGTACATGAGACTCACCAGTCATCTCTTGATAGTGATTACATTAACCTTTGACTAACATTCTAGTTGACAATATAGTATGATGTCCCATGATTTATTCATGAAACATGTTTTCATGGGAGTCCTTTATATTTTATCTTATTGTTACAATGATGTCGGCCTTTTATAGCCAAAATTTCAACTCCTCCCTCAAGGTTTTAAGTTGGTGCTACTTTCGGACTCAATATAAGGTATTTTGTAGCCTTTTTTCTACAAATCTAGAATGCTAAATCATATATTTTCATCATTTTATGCAAGACATCAATTGTGGTTTCTTTGGTGTTGTACCTCGTCCATATAAACTTTTAGGTTATTTATAATAACATTTGTGTCCATTTTAGTGGTTGATTAACTCACTTGGTTTCTTGTTTGAAAATGATGCACTTTTGAAAATTTGACTTGAGCTTCGTGACGGATACCATGTGTGCTTATTTTTATTTATGTACCATATATGTAACACATATTTAAATAAAATATTTAAAATCAATATTAGTAAAGCACAAATAATATCAATATCAATAATAATCAAAATGTCTTAATAAACCTAATTACTTAATACACTTAAGAATTATAAAAAATATCATAATATATATTCGTACACATAATCCCACAAATAATCATTTGAACAAATTATTTGTTAATTAACACAATCACGAATAAGAATTTTGTAAATAAGAGGTTATATTAGAATATGAGACACTCATATTTTCTTCTTTCAATACTATCTTATATTGTTATGTTATCTAGTTATTATCTTAATAATTGAAGAGTCATGTCATATAGACTTCTTCCTTATGCAAGCATCATCTAGCGTGAAGGCTATTGATAACCAATTTTTTCAATTTGAGGCTTATTTGACACTCCTTATTTTTCAACAAGATATTTTGCGACTAAGGATTATAAGTGTCTTCTTTCCTTAACTCACTAACATATATTTTAGGACAAAATTATGAGGGAGTCATCTTAAACTCTAAAGTGGACCATATATCATATGTGTTTACTAGTCATACTCATGCTATCTTAAATAAATTTGATGATTAGAATATTAATATCTTTTATTATAGGATGAAAAGAAATGATTTTTTATTATTTATTCCCTTACTTAACCTTTAACTTATATTTAAAAATTTCACATTATTTAAAAGTCAAAATTAAGAATAATTTATAAATAACATTTTTTTCTTAACAGATCAATATACATTTCAAGCATAAAATTGAATCAAAGTTGAATAAAAAATTTAAAATAAACAATATATTAAATATAATGTGATTTACACATGAGATTGGTATCATAACAACAGAAATAAACTTGAAATAATAACTATTTAAAAACCTTAAAATATTTAATTTAAATAATAATAATAATAATAATAATAAATTAATTTTAATTTATATAAAAAATAATTTAATTTTTTATATTTTTATTTTATAAATATAGAAATTTTTTGTCCCACTTTAATAATAAAAATCCAGCTAACTTTTTATAACACTTTTCATATATTTGTCATACAACTCTCTAATGATACATTGTAAAACAATAAAATGTTATCTTTTTCACAATCAAATTCCAAATTAATTGAATAATATCTCATATACTAGTAATACTACTTGTGGTGAGAACATAATGATTTGAAAATTGTAAATACCTAGAAAAAGGCAACTCCTTCCAAAAGAGATAGGGAAGTGAGTGGTTTGAAAAATATTCACACTGGTATGGACTTGTACGTCCATGTTCCCTTCTATTTTTCAACTTTGCAACCATTAGCAGAAGATTCATCTACTGAAACTGCACCTACTAAGCCCCCCCAAATAATATAAAAAGGGATCATTGTTGTGTGTTATATTCACCAACTAAAGAAATGAATAACATGGTGATTGCTTCCTTAAGCTCCCTGGTGCTCCTCTTTGCAGCTCTCATTCAGTCCCCTCAAGCACTTGCTCACTATGCCAACCCACCTCTCTACAACCCTCCTGTTGAGCCACCATCTCCCATTTCTCAACCCCCCATTCAAACCCCACCACTCTACAAGTCTCCATTACAGAAAACACCCTCCTTTCACACTCCACCATTTGAGAAACCCCCATTTTATTATTCACCATTTGAGAAACACCCACTTTATTATAAGCCACCATTTTACCAGCCTCCACTTCATAATCCACCATTTGAGAAACCCCCACTTTTTGTGCCCCCACTTTACTTGCCACCGTTTAAGACACCACCATTTTACATGCCACCATTCGGGAAGCCACTTTATTGCACCTGCTTCTGAAGTCCTGTATGTGTAGAGGTGTTGAGTATGTTCTAAATAAGAGGTAGCTGCTGCATGCTACCATTCTCATCCTCTCACTATGTATTGTGTGTTGCTTTATTTGAATATGAAGGGATATAAATAAGACATCATTTTCATGAAAATTAAGATTTTGATAATATTTATAAGTTTATCATAAATTATTTCTTAAAAATCACATTT
The DNA here is from genome assembly GCA_963425845.1 of Sphenostylis stenocarpa. Classification (NCBI taxonomy): domain Eukaryota; kingdom Viridiplantae; phylum Streptophyta; class Magnoliopsida; order Fabales; family Fabaceae; genus Sphenostylis; species Sphenostylis stenocarpa. The sequence continues at coordinate 61,525,057 of OY731406.1, forward strand.
TTTATTAATATTATATTAAAAATATTAAATTGATTCAGTAAAATAAAATTTATATTTATTTTAATTATATATTATAATGTTATTATATTTTTAATATGGGTGAGATTTGTCATCATATTTTTCATATAGACTTTTTTTCATTACATTAATTAAAACATAATTTATAATAAATTAAATAATATGAATATTATCTCATGATTAATAATATTTAGATGAAATGAGATGTTTAATAAGTTTGTTAACCATATATATATATATATATATATATATATATATATTAATATATTAATAATGAGAATAATATTAACTAAATATTAATAATCATATAACTATATTTATTTAATTTTAATTACTATTTCGTGTGCGGTGCAATGTACAGGAAATTTTTTAATTTAGTACATTTTTTATAAATATATTGAATTAGTTTTTATTAACAAATTTAAAACAAGCTAAAATATGTAAAATAGTAAAAAGTATCTTAAACATACGTGGTTGGTGAAAATACAAACTTTAATTTTATATTATTATCTAATTGATTTAATATAATTTGATTATGAGATAATCTAAGTAAATATCTTTAATTCTAAATGCAAAACATAATTTAATTGTTAATGGTAAGTACAATTATTATAATAATGTAAAAATAATAACGTAAAAACTCGTTAAATTAGTAACCGAGATTAATTTCAATGTAATAGATTAGGAGAAATTCATGCCAAATAAATAGGTCACCTTATTGCAATACATTCCTTCAACTTTCAAATGAGCTTTGCCAATAAAAAAATAATAATTTGATTATCATATCATATTGGTAAAATCTTGTTTAGACTCTAACCATTGTGAAGTATCTATATTTTGGATCTACCTTTAATTATATATATATATATATATATATATATATATATATATATATATATATAAAAAATGAATATTAAGTATCTATGTTAAAGATTCACTTTTTAAAAATTTATAAAAAAAATTATTATGCAAAATTTGTTGAAGATTATAATTTTTTTTTCAAATAAATTTTCATATTTAAAACATTCAATAATGTTACAAATTGTCATGTGGAAAGATCAAGAAAATTATAAGTCATGTAAACAACAAAAGTATATGTTAACATCTTTTTGTATCATTGTATACATTAATTTAAACAAATAATATGTTATAAAAAGAAATAAATAATAAACAACATAATTGTGTTTTAATTAATATTTTAAATTTAGTATCTTTGTACCATTAAATCCATCTAAAATTTCAGCTTGTCAACAATTTACTTGAAAAATAAGATATATAAATTTGGAAATAATTAAAACATATCATGATTCTATCTTAGACCATTGCAAGATCAAGATAATTAAAGGATTGATATAATTTACATTAAGTTATTCATTCATTTCTTCATAAAAACCCATTAATTATAGAATTAATATTCTATATTAATTATTCATCCAAGACAATGTAGAACAAAAAATTATTTTTTATTAACATAATATAATTTTCAGGAAAGCCATACTAACCTGTTTTCCATATCATTTCCCAGTTCAATACTTGCAAATTTATATTCTAGTTAAAATATTTTTTTAATCCTTAAATTTGAGCTAACTTTAATTTTAGTTTCTTAAATTTTAAAATAATATTTTAAACATATTTTTAGTTCCTTAAATTTAAAATAATTTTAAATTTTCAATAATGTAAAGATTTTTTTAGTCCTAAATTTGAAACTGACTTTTTTTTTACTCTAATTTAAAAATAATTCCTTTTGAATTTTAAAATTAATATATATAGTTGACACATTTGTTGATGTAATAATTTAGTTGTTTTTTTTAATATTTAAGAATATAATTTTTAGTAGTTTTCTTTTTTATATGAAACAAATAGGCTAAAAATGTGTAAGAAATATTAAACTAGAAAACAATATGAAATTAATATACGAAATTGATATTTTTGAACATTCAATTTTCATTTTAATAGAACCATTTTGAAAACAACAATCTAGAATGCATTATAAACTTTTCTAAAGAGACCCATTCAGAATAAATTCTAAACTTTTTCAAGAAGCTTATTTTGTAATGATAAATTCTACGGCGATGTTTTAGAATTATCTTTAAGAAAATTTAACTGGACAATTATATTATTTCACATTTTTTGTGGTGCAAGACCAAATATTCATGGTATAGGAAGAAAAAGGCATTGCTATATTATCTGACCATAAAGTTTCACAAACATTTTTTTTATTTTCTATTTATTGATCTAAATTTTGGACGTTTGACTTTATCATATATTGTATTTTTAAACTCTTAAAAGCATTGATTTTTTTATTTTTTTCTACCAAATTTGACTTCTAAAATAAGTCATTTTCATATTAAAGAATTTAAAAACCATGATTGAATTTAAGGCGAGCAAAAAGTCACGCTTAGATGAGAAAAAAATCACTTTTAAATTTTGAGAAATTAAAAAAAATACTTTAGATAAAAACAATCACTTTTTAATTCAAAGAAAATAAAAAAGTATTTTGAAATTGAAGAGATTTAAAGAGTTAATTTTAAATTTGAAGACTAAAAATATCAATTTTATTAAAACTAAAATAAATTTATCTAAATTATAAGTGACTACAGAAATATTTTAATAACAAATTTTCAAAAATTTAGTTTCGGACATTATTAGTTTAATATCATATAAATTCACCTCACTGTGCTAACAACACATATAACACTAGCAAGGAACTAAAAATAGTTTTTTATTTTATTTTTTTGAAAATTGGGATTGAAAAAAGTTAATTTGAAAATTAAAAAAATCTAATTTTCAGAAATTATATATATATATATCATTGAATTGAAATATATTTAACTCAAAAAATAAAATAAAAGATTATTGTGGAATTTGATTCAACAAATTGAAATTAAGTCTTACTATTTAAATTCTTGATGGAAAATACTAAATTCAAATTTAACTAGATAAGTTAAAAGCATAGTGCCTTAGTTTTTTTTTTTTTTTTTTCTTTAAAGAGCTTGTACTTAACTTGAAAGAATTTTCTATCATCAATAACAAATTGTAATACAATAAATAAGGAATTTAAAACAAAACAAGTTAATTAAAATGTAAACATTTAATATTTCTTATTTTAACTTTTAAAATTGTAATCTGAAATGAGCTATTCTACATATCAAATTAATAAATAACACTTTTTTAGTAAGAGTATAACATTTAATATTTCTTATTCATATTACTCTTGCTACAGATACCAAATTAGTTATAATATAATTTCGAGATAATAAATGTTCCTATCTACGTTTTCCTATATGGTTTACTTAGAAAATGTTAAATATAAAATAAATGTATCTATATTTAATATTATGTTAATTTGAGATAAAGTAAACTCAATTTTCATAAAGTTAACATAATACATAATTTTAGTTTTTCTGGTGATAACACTTTATACATGAAAAAAAAAACTATTTTGAATAGAAAATACTCATATATAATGAAAGTTTCAAAAAATGTTATCTCAACCTATGAATAATCCGAATTTCACAAACATATTATAAATACTGTTCAGTTACGAGAATTAGTTATTGATAATTTTTTTTTTAAATTATCTATAATGTTAAGAATTAAGATTAGATTCGGAAGGAGGGTATATGTGTTAGTTTACTCGTGCAATGGTGGTGCGATTATATTTTTGAAGCCCCACCCACTTGTCTCCGGTGTTTGATGGTTCCGGGTTGAAGATCCCGATCCCGATCCCGATCCGAACCCGGGTTTCCCGTATGTCCTCCATTTCGAAGCAACACAAAACTAAACTTCCCTCTATCTCTCTCTCAGATCCCAACGAACCCCAAAAACTTGACACTCACCAATCCGTAACATCAACACGAGCAAATCATCACCGTTCTCCAATTGAAAGCACAATCGTAATGTGATGGATTCCCCACCTTCCCAGCAATCGTGGGGAAGGTCACCCACCTCCCTCACATCTTCTTCATCTCTTTCCAAATCCAATTCCGATTCCATCCAAAGCCTCTCATCGATCCTCAATAACCCTCACGCCTCTGACGCCGCCTCCTGGGGCGCATGGTGGTCCTCCGCCACCGCCGTCGCCCCGCCCGAATTCGCTCCAATCGCCGCCGCCAAGGCAGCCTCCGAGGTCTCCCGATCCGACTTCCAGCCCTACCTCGCTCCCATCGCCGACGCCTACCATCGCTTCGAGGACATCCGCAACCACGCCTCCAAGGAACAGATCAATGACCGCGCCAATGCCGCGGCTGGCGCCTCCGGCCTGGGCGAGGCGCTCGTCGCTTGCCTGCGCGAGGTCCCCTCGCTCTACTTCAAGGAAGACTTCCGCCTCGAGGACGGCGCCACGTTCCGCGCTGCTTGCCCCTTCGCCAACGTCTCCGAGAACCTCGTGCTGCAGGAGAAGCTCTCGCACTACCTCGATGTCGTGGAGCTCCACCTCGTGAAGGAGATCTCGCTCCGCTCGTCTTCGTTCTTCGAGGCGCAGGGGCAGCTGCAGGACCTAGACGCTAAGATCGTCCACGGTTGCACGCAAATTCGTCACCTCAAGGACACCATTCGCCTCCTCGACGCCGATTTGGTCCACGACGCGCGCCAGATTCAGGAGCTCAATGGCACCCGGACCAATCTCTTGGCGCTCCAGCAAAAACTGCGGCTTATATTCTACGTCAACCAGGCCCTCTCCGCTCTCAAATTGGTACTTTCGCTTTTGCATTTTTTTATTGTGATGTTTCTGTTTTTCGCCGTGGTTGATGTTTTTTGTGAAGAGTGTAACGATGTGATGTGAGTGTCTAAACTTTGATGAGTAGAAGATTTGTATGACAGGAGAAACTTAGATGTAATCCTTATACTTTTGGAGCTGTTATCCAATCAGAATTGAATATTTAATTGGCGAAATAAAAGTTTGTGGTAAAGATCAACATAAACAACACCACAAATACCTATGAAATTGTAGCTAAGTTTGTCCCATGCGAAACCGTTCTTGTGTTTTAGAGTTATTGTAGTCTGGTTGGGTTGTAGATTAATTTGGAGAATTTTACTAGTTGTTATGTCATGCTGATGGGGGAAAGGATTCTGTATTTGTGGTGGAGATACCTCCACAAGAAAGGATGAAGGAAGAGGATCGGTATTCTATTGAGCATCATAAAGGAAAATACAATGTATATAGCCAATCTAGGCCATGTGCTCATTCTAACAAAATTCCTCCTTGTTGAAGTATTTATTAGATTAAATGTATCTTGTTGGACATTTATGAGATTAGTTGTAGATCTAGTTCCTAGAATGCATCTGATTACCTTCTCTAGGATTAATCATGTCTCTCTATTAATTGTATCTCTGAATCTGTATTTTTATCTCCTATAAATAAGTGAACACAAGAAGATGATTTCAGGCTCTCAAAATCAGTTCTTTATTTTCTTTTTTCTATTTCAAGTTGGTATCAGAGCGGGTTCATCTCGCTCTGCCTGTCTCTGTTTCTTTTTTCTGGCATTAATCGCCGTCTGCCGCCGTCCGCCGCCGTCCACCCCCGGTGTTGTCCTCTCCGGCGCCGTTTTCCTCTCTGATACTTGGGTTTGGCTCGCCTCGAGGAGCGCGACCCAACCCCAGTGTTCGCTTCCTCTATCTCTGCCTCACGCGCCGCCACGCGCCACCCTCGTCCGCGGCTTCCTCCGCGCGTGGGCCTCACGCGCCGCCCTCTCGGTGGCTGTTTTGCTCCAGACCACCTCTATCCGGCTCGCCTCGTCGCCCTGGTGCTAGATCTGCACTTTGTTTTGTGTTCTCGGTCACAAAACGTGGTGGGTCTGCGTTTTTTCTCTCTGCCTCTCTCGGTCCTCTCTCTGACAGCACGCTGGTCCCTTCTCGTTTCCTGGAAAATGTCAGGATCTGTGTCTGTATCTTTTTCTGGGACTCCGACTATAACCACAGAAAAATTAAATGGGAAAAATTATTTGTCTTGGGCTTCCTCTGTTGAACTCTGGTTTCTAGGTCAAGGAGTTCATGATCATCTAGAAGAAGATGGAAGTACTATACCAGCAGACCAGGCTCCTCAATGGAAAAAACTGGATTATCAACTTTGTGCATTATTATGGCAATCTGTTGAACCACATATTTTGAGCACTCTTCGAGCCTTCAAGACATGTAATTCTTTTTGGAAAAAGGCTCAAAATATCTTTGCTAACGATATTCAACGACTTTATGATTCTGCTAATAGACTAGCCTCCCTTAAGCAAGAGGATAATTCCATGATGTCCTTTGTTGCTGAAGCTCAGTCAGCTGTTGAAGAATTAAAAATGTTCTTGGAAGCAGAATCATTAGAAGAAAGGAAGACAAAGCTGGATAAATTCTATATGGTAATGATTCTTAGGGCTATGAATCCAGAGTTTAATCATGTTAGAGACCAGATTCTAACTGGAGAAGAAGTTCCTTCTACGGAGAGTTTAATCACAAGGCTACTTCGTGTTCCTTCTATCAAAAGCAAAAACAGTCAGGAACTTGCTGATTCTTCCGCCATGATTTCTGCTCGTGGAAGAGGTAATCACAGCTCTAGAGGACGTGGTGGGAAAGGACGTCCTCAGTGCTCTCATTGCAAAAGAATGGGACATACTAAAGAAAATTGCTTTGCTCTTCACGGCTTTCCTGATAAGGTAGCTAATACCTCAAAATCTGAAGTTGATGAGCCCAAGTTCTCTCATGAAGAGTATCAAGAATATTTAAGGATGAAATCAACTAATTTGGCTCAAGCATCTACAACACCAAATTCGTCAACCGCTTGCATTTCGCAATCTGTGGAAAGTCAAAATCCATGGATTATTGACTCAGGTGCTTCTGACCACATGTCTGGTAATACCTCTTTATTTTTCTCTCTTTCATTTCCTAAAACATCCCATCTCATATCTTTAGCTAATGGATCTAAAGTAGCCTCTAAAGGAATTGGTCAAGTATCCATCTCTTCTTCTTTAAACCTTCAAAATGTTCTTTGTGTTCCTTCTTTTCCATTCAGTCTTGTTTCTGTAAGCCAATTAACCAAATCATTGAATTGCTCAGTAACCTTTAATGCCAATTGTTTTGTTATCCAGGAACGTGGTACGGGTCGACTGATTGGAGAAGGACATGAATCTGGAGGCTTATACTACCTTAGGACTAAGTCATCTGTATCTTGTGTTGCGTCTTTATCCCCAAAACTGTTACATGAGCGATTAGGGCATCCTCATTTAGCAAAATTGAAAAAAATGGTTCCTGAACTTCAGAACCTTCAAACTCTTGAATGTGAATCCTGTCAACTAGGGAAACATACCAGGTCATCCTTTCCAAATCATTCTGAATCTAGATGTGATTTTGCTTTTAGTATTGTTCATTCAGATATATGGGGACCTAGTCGTGTTTCATCTTTTGGTTTTAGATATTTTGTTACTTTTATTGATGGGTTTTCTAGATGTACTTGGGTTTATCTTATGAAAGATTGTTCTGAACTATTGCCTATCTTTAAGTCTTTCCTTAATGAAATCAAAACTCAATTTGGAAAAGTAATCAAAGTTTTACGAAGTGATAATGCCAAAGAGTACTTTTCTAATGATTTTTCTAATGTCCTAAATTCTCAAGGCATTTTACACCAGTCCACGTGTCCTCACACACCACAGCAAAATGGTATAGCAGAACGAAAAAATAGACATTTGGTTGAAACTGCTCGTACCTTATTGCTGGGTGCCAATATGCCTATTCATCATTGGGGAGATGCTATTTTAACTGCATGCTTTCTCATTAATAGAATGCCATCTTCTTCTCTTGATAATAAAGTTCCACACTCTATTCTATTTCCAAAGGAACCAATTTTTCATGTTTCTCCTTGGGTATTTGGATGTATATGTTTTGTTCATGACATGTCTCTTGGCTTAGATAAACTCTTACCTAGAGCTATCAAATGTGTCTTCTTGGGATATTCTCGTCTTCAAAAAGGATATCGGTGTTATTCTCCTGAAACCAAGAAGTACTACATGTCTGCTAATGTCACCTTTTTTGAATCATCATCCTTCTTCCCTTATTCTATGCAGGATATTGATTCTGTCCAAAATGTGCTTCTTGTTCCCTTAGTTGAATCAGTTGTACCTCCTATTTCTGACCAAAATACTCTAGAATCAGCATCACAGCCTATCATCACCTATCAATGCAGGAACCAGGTGAACAATCCCATCCCCCAAGATGAGCCATCCATAACAGGTCCTTCACCATCATCCTCTAATACCACGGCTCCTGATAACGATGATTCCAGTTGGCCCATTGCCATTCGCAAAGGTACTCGTTCTACTCGTAATCCTCATCCCATTTACAATTTTCTTAGTTATCATAGATTGTCTCCTTCCTATTGTTCTTTTATTTCCTCTGTCTCCTCTATTACAATTCCCAAAAATGTGGTCGAAGCGCTTGATCATCCTGGATGGCGACAAGCCATGATTTCCTGAAATGCAGGCTCTTGAACACAGCAAAACTTGGGAGCTTGTTCCTCTCCCTTCGGAAAGAAAACAGGTTGGTTGTCGTTGGATCTATGCTATTAAAGTTGGGCCCAATGGTCAGGTTGATCGTCTTAAAGCAAGGTTAGTGGCTAAAGGGTATTCTCAAATATATGGACTTGATTATTGTGATACTTTTTCTCCAAGTAGCCAAAATGACCACTCGTCCACTGTTCCTTGCCATGGCCGCCATTCGTCATTGGCCTCTTCATCAATTGGATATTAAAAATGCTTTTTTGCACGGTGACTTAGAAGAAGAAGTTTACATGGAGCAACCTCCTGGATTTGTTGCTCAGGGGGAGTCTGGTTTGGTTTGTAAATTACGTCGATCCCTCTATGGCCTAAAACAATCTCCACGGGCTTGGTTTGGAAAATTTAGCTCTATTGTTCAAGCTTTTGGATTAAAACGCAGTGAAACAGATCATTCAGTGTTTTATTGTCACACTTCCCCTGGCAAACATGTTTATTTAATTGTGTACGTTGATGATATTGTCATCACAGGGAATGATGCTGCTAAAATATCTCAGTTAAAAGAGCACTTGAGTAGTCATTTTCAGACCAAGGATCTTGGAAATTTAAAATATTTCTTGGGTATTGAAGTAGCTCAAGAAAAGGTATTGTCATCTCTCAAAGGAAGTATGCTCTAGATATTCTAAAAGAGACAGGTATGATTGATTGCAAACCTGTGGACAGTCCTATGGATCCAAATTTGAAGTTAATGGCAGGACAGGGTGAAGTTTTCTCTGACCCAGAAAGATATAGACGACTGGTTGGGAAACTTATTTATTTGACGATTACTAGACCTGATTTGTCTTTTGCAGTTGGTGTTGTCAGCCAATTTATGCAAGCTCCTTGTATGGATCATTGGAATGCTATCATTCGAATCTTAAGATACATTAAAAAAGCTCCAGGACAAGGATTATTATATGAAGACAAGGGAAATACCCAAATTTTTGGATACCTGTGATGCTGATCGGGCTGGATCTCCTATGGATAGGCGTTCCACTACAGGCTATTGTGTTTTCATTGGAGGAAATATCATTTCATGGAAAAGTAAAAAGCAAAACGTTGTTGCCCGGTCCTCTGCTGAAGTTGAATATAGGGCAATGGCGTCTCTTACTTGTGAACTTGTTTGGGTAAAACAATTCTTGCAAGAATTGAACTTCTGTGAGATTCAATCTATGAAGATGTATTGTGATAATCAAGTCGCTCTTCACATTGCTTCCAACCCAAGTATTTCATGAGAGGACCAAGCATATTGAGATTGACTGTCATTTTATTCGGGAGAAATTGTTGACTAAAGAAATTTGTACTCGAGTTTGTTGGTTCCAATGAGCAGCTTGCAGATGCATTAACAAAATCTTTGAGAGGACCTCGAATGGAATTCATTTGTTCCAAGCTTGGTACATTCAATTTGTATGCTCCAGCTTGAGGGGGAGTGTTGAAGTATTTATTAGATTAAATGTATCTTGTTGGACATTTATGAGATTAGTTGTAGATCTAGTTCCTAGAATACATCTGTTTACCTTCTCTAGGATTAATCATGTCTCTCTATTAATTGTATCTCTGAATCTGTATTTTTATCTCCTATAAATAAGTGAACACAAGAAGATGATTTCATGCTCTCAAAATCAGTTCTTTATTTTCTTT
>OY731406.1:61535322-61648954 GCA_963425845.1 Sphenostylis stenocarpa
CTAACCAATCTAATAAATTGCCAACTCAGCATAAACACAATCTAAGGGCAAATTCTATAACATATTATTCCTCTCCCCTCATTAATGAATATATTCTGAATTTCTTTTTCTGTTTAGCAATCCTTATTGATTCAGTGTTGGGCATTTATTTGTTTAGTTTTTGGCCTTTCCTTTGTCATGTTGGTTATGTTTGAGTATTGCTACTTTTGAGGCTTTTAAGTTGATGTGGTTTTGCTGTGATACAGCTTGTTGCATCTGCAGATTGTGCTGGAGCGCTGGATGTGACTGATGATTTGCAACATTTACTGGTATCCCTTTAATCATTTTATGGTTTCATGTAGATTTGTTTACTTGTAAATGATGGTCTTGGGGATGTGTACTGTTTTGAACTTTGGTTGATGAGACTAGAGATTAATGCTTAGCTGATATCTGTCATTGTGTTGTACTTAGATAGTTTTTAATTGTAGACTGTTTGACATACCATGATGGGATTCCTGATTGGTGAAGAGAAAATTCTGTTCTAATATAACTTTGTTCATATCCTGTAACTTTGGCAGGATGGAGATGAGCTCAGTGGTCTACATTGCTTTCGGCATCTTCGAGATCATGTAATAGGATTTATTGAATCCATAAACAGGTACACCTTTTATGATGTCCTGATTGCATCTGAAAATTCAGTAAACATTGCTTTCTACTTTCTTGATTGGAATAGAATACGGTTATATAATGTATAAGTGTGAATAGATCCTTTGTCTTTTTAATCTTAGTTGCTGAAAAGGCTGTATGCAGTCAGCTAATTCCTTAGATGGGTTGAAATAATATTTACCTATTGAATTATAAAATTTAGACACAGTGAAAATTAGCTTGAAATACATGCAGGTGATGTCTAGTTGTATTTGATTCCATACAGAATCCTGATAGTAATAATTTTAAATCAGGAATTGATCACAAAACATTGTAACCATACGTCTGTGGAACAAAATTGTACCATAAATTAAATATGACTAGCCAGTAGCAATTTAAGCTATTTCTAGTTCAAATTCCAAAGTTTAATCTTTTGTTCTATATCCTTATTCTATTCATCGTCACATTCAATGGCGAAGGACAGATACGAAGAAATAGACAAATAAAATAGCTTATTCTTCCCTCACTAAGGCAGAACAGTGCTTTTTTGCCGATGTATTATTATTTATTTCTCTACAAAAAACTCAGCTTCAGCTTTGGGTAGCATTTTTATCATCAGTAGACACCTTGGTCCATGACACTCGATTTCCATACTGAATCTTATAATCCTGCCAATTTGAGCAGCTCTCTGGCCACTGTGTGATTGGCTCTTAAATATATCATTGTGTCAGAAATCATATCAAATAGTTTTAGGCGAATCATGATTTCAACAGTTATGTTTGGGAACTAATTTCATTCTTATTAAAAACAAAAAAATTCTTTGTATTTTAAACATGTTTCTTTGTCCATTGGTATTCTGAACTTTGACATTTTGACTTTTGGTTATGATGTAGTGCTACAATTGAATTTTAAATTTGTGAAAGAAAAGGCTAAAGTTATACTTTGTATTGGAGATTTAGTAATGTATTGTATTATTTTGGTAGCATACTTTCAGCAGAGTTCATTCGAGCTTCCTTACAAGATGCTTCAGAAAAAGATGGGATAATTTTATCCAAAGCTAAAGCAAGAGCCTCCCTTCCAATGAATGGCAAGGATGATGAAGTAAGATTCTATTATCTTTAATTCTCTTTCTTTAATTTTATATTCAAATCTTCACCGTTGCTTTTTTGAATGGGTCCTGATCCGTATGGTGGATTCTCTTGCTTTAATGGGGTCAAGACATAGCAAAACGAGTTGTGCTTTATTGACGCTTGGGTCAATAGGTTCTACTTACGTTTTCTGATGGAGTTCATGTGTACATGTATATCTTAAACTTCACTACAGAAAAAAGTGAACGTTCATTCTATAGTTGTATATAATTTGAAGAAGTAAGCTTCATAAACAACCTGCTTAATGTATTGTCTTTTAAGATGCTGTTTTATCTCATTTTTCTACACAAGAGGTTTAATGTTTATCTGGAGGGAGATATATACACATTTGGGATGAGGTTAAGAAAGCCCAAATGAAAACGGAAACAAGAAAGGTGTAAAATGAAATTTGAAATGGCTCAAGAGTGCAACAAAACTCACAATCTCTTTGCATATCAGTAAATAATAGAAATTCCGCTAGTAAGGATCAGGGGCCATAAAAACATCATTTGACAAATGAAAGGGAAAATAGACACCCTGGAAAATGTTAGCATTACTCTCCTGTCATACATGAACAGACTGCTAAAACTGCACACTCAATTAATCTGCAATGTTATCATAGCCTCCTCATTGCTAATTTACCAAAAGCATATCATAACCTCTACACTTCTTAATACAATTTATTTATCCCTTAATATAATCTACAAGGGGAAGGACACATCTTGGGTTGATCAAAAACCACATGAATGATATTGGCATCTATTGTGAGGGACTATGGGAGATGATATATTCAGTGGATTAAACCCTCTGAATTCAACATTACTGATTTCAGCTGTATGATAAAATGCGAGGAAGTTGGTTATTTTGGTATGATTGTTAAAATAGAAGGAAGGTAGAGCGAGGTTAAGGGGATCTCAAATTTGTGACATCAAGCACAAGAGATACTGGGCCTCGCTAAACTCCAAAGGCCATTTCTGTATTCAGCATTTATTCCTATCCTAGTTCTGTTGCCACTCTGGGGCTGAACTGGGTTTAGAGTTCTTGAACAAAGTACATTATTTTCCTATTCTACAGGTTCAAGTGTTAATCTGCATGTAACACATGTCCTGTGAAAAGCTGTGTATGATATATGAATTTTAACATTTTAATATATTTGTTAATCTTATGAAGGATCTCTGTCTAATGAAAGACCTGTTTTTCGAAGGGCGGGTTTCTCAGGGGGCGATGGAATTGTTTAATTTTGGGAGGGTGATTATTTAATTTAGAATGTCAGCATCTAAAGAAGACTTTTGTGGAGAACACACATGAAGAATAGAAAATCCAAATTCATATGTGCTGGAACATAGATGAGTAATAGAATCAAGTAATGATAGAAGGGTCAATGAAGCTTACTTAGTTTTTTTTTTTTTTTTTTTTTCCTTAATGGTATTTAGGTGTGTTGCAGATGATTGAGACAGGCTGGGGTACTGACCCAGTTCGGATTGCAGCCTTGTATACTGATATTCTTTTGCTCATCTTCTACTAAAAGAAAAACTCTTGTTGATTTTTCATGCCTTAATTTTTACACACTGCACAACATTTAATAAAGTACACTGTTTTGGCATTAGTCCAATGATTGAGTAGCTGAAAGTCTCACAATGTGAAGTTTATGGTTATGAAATTTGAGGATGGAGTTTGTGATCTAATCCCGTGTTACATAACCAGGTAAAGTTGGAAGAAGAGGAAACCAATAATATCAAAGATAGTCTTCTACCTACTGTAATTGGATTGCTCAGAACTGTAAGTAATTAGCTGTAATTATCTTGAGAAACTTATTGTTTAAGCAAGTTATGGGGAAAGTTTGAGTATTATTTTTTTATTGAGAAAGAAACTTTTTTATGATCACTGCAGTGAGATTTCTATTTTTGAGGTTGTTGTCCTTTATACTTTCAAGATATGTAAATACCAAGTATTTTGCAACTGATAGAAGCATAAAAGAAAAGAAACAGAAAAAATTACATATGCCATATTGAATGTTTTTGTTTTAGTGACAGTATACAAAGAAAACAATGTGTTCAGTGTCCATATTAATGCATTGCATATTATTCCATTTTCCAATTTGGTTAAATAATACCTTGTTTTCAGGCTAAACTTCCCTCTGTTCTGAGGACTTATCGAGATACACTGACTGCTGATATGAAGAGTGCTATTAAAACCGCAGTTGCTGAGTTGCTTCCAATTCTTGCTTCTCGAGGTTCAGAGTCAGAGTTCTTTTCTGGAGACAGAACTGTTGACGCAGATGGTGAGAATTTCTTTGGTATATAATTGGTGCTGTTTGTCTATAAGAAGTTATACTTTTATTCTGTTGTGTTTTTATGGGATCTGTTCTACTTTCAACTTGCTAATGCTAAATAGCAACTCAGGTGGAGGCGCATCACTTGCTAGCAAGTTGAGGAGTCTATCATCTGACTGCTTTGTTCATCTTCTAAGTGCTATTTTCTTGATAGTACAGGTAATTTATACTTGGCAATTGTTACGTTGTAACATCATCTAGACCTTGCAGTCCTTTTAAATGTATTCAGTTTTAATAATGTAGAGGATGTGTGTTCATGACTAGGAAGCACAGACACGGCTCCCTAACAGTGTGTCACTTGCTCAACACTGTTTGAACGCTGACACTCCATAGACTCTTGTAGGATACTCCTTTGCAGTATCTGAATTATAATTTTTTTTTTCTGCTTCAACACTTCTTTGACAAAGGTTGGGCACGGTCCAAAACATGGACTTGACACTTACTCTCAACTAGATACTTCTCCGCCCCTACTATTATAACTAAAAATATTTAAAAAGTCAATTTTAAGCTAATGCCTTTTGAAGTTTTCTCAAATTAAATTGAGACCCCAGTTTTTTATTCTACACAAACCATGGTAAGGAAGGCCACTGTAGTGGTGTAAGTGTAATTTGAAAAGTTCCGAGGGTATCATTGTAATTTTCTCTATTATAAATATGAAAAATTAAAATAATTTAAAATATTATAATAATTAATATAAAATCAACACTTGAGGCTCATTATCATTGGACTCAACTCATTGTTTTTCGAGATATGATTCTTCATTTTGCATGTCCCAGGATTTGTTTTAGCTGTGTCATTGTAAAGTTTAACAACTGTATTCTTTTAAGGTGAATATATAAATCTTAATTCAATTCTCAGTTGTGCATTGTCATGGTGTCCTATAGACACTAGCTGTGTCCTGGGGGTTTGTGTCATGTCCGGTGTTTGAATGGGAGTTGGTGCTTAGTAGGTTTATGATATGTTTGTGCAGTGTCCCAGGATTTCTTATCCTTCATTTTCTTGTTGTTAAATTACTTTTATTATATGATGAATAAATGTGAAAGATGTATTGAACTTAGTGCAACTATGCAAGCATAGTATTAATCCAAATAATTGTGTGGAGTGGTCCATGCTGACCACAAAATCTCTACGACATATAGTAGGATGTTGTAAGGCAGGAAACTGAACTACCCAGGCAAACCAAACAGACTTTACCAGTATATGTTAGAAGAATGAATAAGGGGGGAGATTAGTAGGTTTTGGCAGTTAGTTGCGGGTAAAAATAACCCTCTTAGTGGAGGGTATCTTTTCATTTTTTTTATTTTTGTATAATCCACTGGGATATCAAGTATGAAAGGATAGTGCTCCTTTGGGTACACTTGAGAACATTCTTTTGGTTACTAAATACTGAAATAGTTCTTTCTTTCTATCTTTTCTCTCACAAATGGTTTATTCTTTGGCTCCTGGAAAGAAGTAATTCTTTTCTGAAGAAAGGAACCTAACAGATGGTTACTATATTGAAGATTATGGATACAAATTAAACAATTTATCCACACATATATAAACGGTCAGAAATAAAACAAATATCTAAATTATAAGATTATTCAAAATGAATAACCAAAGTTATAGTCTTATGCCAAACACTCAAATAATTACCAACAAAAGGCAAACAACAACAAAATTTGTATTCATTGCGTGAGGTCTACTACATGGATTGCACGATGCTATTGAATTCAGTTAAAGACCAGATTCCCAGGTATATTATTCACCATTAGATCCCTTTTAACAATTCCTTCAGTGTCCTTCTTGGTCTCCCTCCCTCCCTCTCTCTCTCTCTCTCTCTCTCTCTCTCTCTCTTTCTCTCCACATAGCTAAAAACCATGCAATCTACTATCCTCACTAGTGCCTTCTTTGTTGATGTTCAAACCACCTTAACCAATTTTTTGTCATCTTTTGACCATTGTGCCTCACCAATATTTCGTTGTATACTATCATTTTGTATCCTGCCTTCTTATGTGGCCACATGTTCTGAACATTATCATTTTTACTGCTCTTACCTTTTCCTCTTGTCTAAACATTCACACTTTTACTACTTAATACCTTTTTCGCTTGTTGCCCCCTTTAAAGCTCATCATGTACTGTCGTAGAGTATAGCTGAATGTATAGCAATACAATAAATCTTTTTATGAATTTGTAGGTACTTTATGGTCTCAAATAACCCCTGTAGTAAGTTGATTCACTTGATTTGATAATCAAAACTATATCATCCAAAAAAACGCATGCAATTAGTGTTAAGAGTTGACTATAAGGGAAAGGGAAATACTTAGAATTTGGGTTTTGACTAACTTAATCTTAGTTTAATTTCACCATATTACTAGTTGATGTAAAGTGAGGGAGGGTTGTGAAGATGAACAAAGGAGTATTAAAGAGAGAAAAAATAAGGGCTGTGAAGTGTGAAGAAGGAACACCAAAAAAAAAATAGAGATCTACATGAATAAACTGACTGGGAATCATAGTTATCAGTAGTGTGCTATAGAAGCATGTAATGGCGTATACAGGTTACTGAACTTCAGTTATACAATATTTTGCAACTCAGTTGTTTTAAGAGTGATGTAATAAGATTGTTTTCCTTTTAGTGATTGCAGGCACATTTAGTGCGGGCTGCTGAAGTGAAAAGGGCTATTGAATCGATTTTGAACAACCGTGATGGTCATTATGCTGCTGATTCAGTTGTGGCAGCTATTGCTCATGGTGCTGCAGCTGCAGAAACATCCCAAGAAAGTGAGTCTCATGGTACTACATTTTTACCATATTCGGCACAAAGAAGTGTTGCCAAGGGTTCTTCATTTCAGGGAAAATCAATTGATGCTGTGAGCTCCTCCAACATGTCAAAAAATTTCAGGTTAAACCAAGGTTCTTGTTTCTGATATACTTGTAGTAGAAACTGGAAAACTTTTTCCTGATTCTTTTTGGTGTTTAGATTTAGTAAGCAAGTAATGCGCGATCAGAGCTAATTTTCTATTTTCAAATTTCCTGACATCCAGTTGGGAATATAAGCCTTGAGAGACCTTGTTGTCTTGTGCGTCCTGTATTGTTTTAATGAGTGCGCCTGTATAGTGAAGATTTCTAAAATTGATACATATTGGTGTTTTTATGACAATTTTTATTTTTCTTATTTTTTGATGCAAAGAATTTTGTTTTTCCCTTGTGTTTTCCCCTTTAAGTTTGATTATTCATTGAATGATGACATGTGATATGATCTGATGCACCTTTGAGAGGATTTGAACAATTCCTTTCTAGAGTCCATTATCTAGGAATACTTCTTAATAACACACTATTTGTCAAGACCCAATTAATCCCAAAAGCTGAAGTTGTTAGATGGATACACATAAATGGTTTTATATCTTTTAACAGTTTCTATCCTGTCATTTGCTACCAAATATGAAATGAGGGGAAAATTGAAACAAAAATCATTTGTGCTGTAATATTAGTATTAGCATCTACTTTGTTCTTCCTTAAGATTTGAGTGGTTATTACTTGTGGTTGTTGCACTTAGTTGCATCATTATATGAAGAATCTCTTTCCCAGCTTTAGTCAGAATTATCTATAGTGTCTTAACTTTTTTACAGTACATTTTCAGTTTCTTATGAAAGACTGTGGATGACATTTTTTAGAATGTACACTACTGTTGTTCACTTGTGAAAGTTGTTATAGATGACACACAAGGTTCAGGGTCACTTGATATTAATTTATTTTAACAATTGGGAATGGGATTATAACTTAGTTGATACATAAATATGGAGTAATTTGTTTTACCATGTAAATTAATATCTCTTATTACCTCAAATTTTTAATCAGTGCGCATGCTAGACCCTTCTGCTGTTGTACTGAATTTGTTTACGCTGGTAACAAATGACACTTTTAGGGTTTCCTCTCTTTATAAACGAGTGTAATGGGGACACCATTTGAATTCACTCTCTAAAACTCCCAGCTGAAAGATTTTTTTTTTCTGCAATAACTTTGTCTTTTAGTTGTCCCATTTGTTTGATGTTCTCAAAGAATCTGGTTCTAAACAGAGCTGATATATTGCGAGAAAACGCAGAAGCAGTCTTTGCAGCGTGTGAT
The DNA here is from genome assembly GCA_963425845.1 of Sphenostylis stenocarpa. Classification (NCBI taxonomy): domain Eukaryota; kingdom Viridiplantae; phylum Streptophyta; class Magnoliopsida; order Fabales; family Fabaceae; genus Sphenostylis; species Sphenostylis stenocarpa. Next base: position 61,543,510 of record OY731406.1, read on the forward strand.
GCTGCTCATGGAAGATGGGCAAAGCTTCTTGGGGTCCGTGCAATTCTTCATCCTAGGTTGAAATTACAGGAGTTTCTAACCATATACAACATTACCCACGAGTTCATTACTGCTACAGAAAGAGTATACATTTTCATATTGATTTAAAGCATTACACAAAAAATTATATAGCTTTTGTTCCATGGTTTAATTTTCATGCTTACGTTAACAGATTGGTGGGAGATTGGGTTACAGCATCCGAGGGACACTGCAATCACAGGCTAAGGCTTTTATTGATTTTCAGCATGAATCTCGGGTTAGTGTTAATTTTGTCTTTTTTGTATGGCATTTGTCATCCTGAAATCTTTGTACATCTTTGTTAATCCCACTGCTTTGGATGCAGATGTCAAAGATTAAGGCAGTGCTTGATCAGGAAACCTGGGTGGAGATAGACGTTCCTGATGAATTTCAATTCATCATCAATATGCTTTTTACTTCTGATAATTTGGCTTCTGAGAACTTTAATGACACTGAGGATGATAATTCAACCAGTTACAATGGTGTGGTGACTAACAATGATTCTATGCAAATGGCAGACAATGCACAGTCCAGTGCTGAACAAGAAATTATGATGGCTAATTCCATTGAAACATCAGATAAATCCAAATCCCAGGATGATTCAATGGAACCAAACAAAGGTCACGGTGGGATTACATCAGCACATAGTAACAATACTGAGAAAGAGCATAAAAAGTCTGCATCTCAGGCTCTTTATTACAAAGGTGTTGGTTATCACATGGTAAACTGGTTAGTTATCTGGATTCAACTTCTCTCTTTTCCCAATTAGTTGCACGGTCTGTTTCTTTTGCTTACTGTTTTTCAGTGTTCTCTCTCTCTCTCTCTCTCTCTCTCTCTCTATATATATATATATATATATATATATATATATATATGTTTGTGTAGGTATGCTTGATTATTTTATTACAACATTACAGTATAACTGCTATCTGTTATTCTTTTATGATTTGAAGTTGCAGATTTGTGAGTTTCATTTGTTTTTTATGATTTTTTTTTATCCTATTTTTGTTTTGGCTGCCATCTTGTAAATAATATAAAGTGGTTCTGTCTGTCATGTTTGCTTCTAGTGGCTTAATATTGCTGAAGATGTTGTCAGAGTACATTGATATGAACAACCTTTTGCCAACACTATCTTCAGAAGTTGTTCACCGTGTAGTAGAAATCTTGAAGTTTTTCAACACAAGAACTTGCCAACTTGTGCTGGGGGCTGGTGCTATGCAGGTACTGTCAGTACTGTTCTCAAAACTGTTGTTACCTTCTATATATATGTCTGTCAAGTCTTTCACATACCAATCGACCATCAACCTATATATATGGAGCAATGTCTTTTATAATATCTCCTTATCTTTTTAGGTCTTCCTATGCATTTTTTAATTCGACTTTCTTCCATTTGATTAACCTTCTTGTTTTGCTGAAGCCTCTATCTTATGCCTGTTTTCTGCGTCAATATTTCCAATTTTTATGCACTTTTTGCTCTTGTTGGCACTTCTTTGTTCAACAACATTCAGTACCATAAAACACCACTGGTCTTTTAGCCAGGTCTTATAATTTTTTCACATGTCTTGCTATAAACTATACACTGTATAGGCACAAAAATACAACAATCAACAATACTAACCAAGCCTTATTCTCACCAAATACAGTCATCTACATGGATTCTAGGTTCATTGTACTCGATCCTGTATCCTAATTCTTGAAACTTAATGTAATTCAAAATTCCAAATCTTTCTACTCTTTCACCATATCCTTTGTGGCATCCCTCTTGGCCGCCTAACCCTCCATGAAGAGGTGACTGTTATGATGCCATGTGTCAGACTATGGTTTGTCATTTTACATGCCTAAATCATTTTACATACTCATTTCTATTAATAGAAATGAAAAAAACATGGAAATGAAAGACACTCTGAAATATATTATCATTAGAAAAATTAGTAGTGTGATACCTTATATAGGAAGTCTGGAAAGGGAGAAACAAAGTTTTAGCAGAGAAACAAAGACTGCATATTTCTGAATATGCTTGAGTGATTCTTCATCCAGCTGATTGATCTATTTATGATAAGAATTGTTATAAAGGTAATAAATAGCTACTGCATTTTTCAAGAAAACAATTAAACTATCACAACTTCCTAAGGTACATTGAACCCTGCTAAATAATCAACTACTTGGAAAAATAATAAAACGTTAAATGCTCTCTCAAATTGCCTCTCGTCTCAAGAATTTCTTCGCTCCCATTTAACCTTACATATAAACCTAAACTCTCCCCCAATTCCTACTAATGTTTTTGAGGTATTATCTTATAAAAATTGGAAGTAGGCCATGGATACCAAATGGAGAGTTTAGAGAGAAACAAAACATGGGAGATGAATTTTTTATTTTTTGTCAGAAGGGGAGAAGCCAAATTGTTGATTTGTAAGTGGGTATATACTGTAACATACAAGGAAAATTATTTAATTTATAGGTACAAGGCAAGATTGGTTGCTAATGGTTTCACTCAAACCCATGATTCCTCCGGGAAATGATTGTAGGTTAAAAAAGGCTTTTATATGGCTTGAAACAATCCCCCTAAGCATAGTTTTGGGGGTTTGGGGGATTCACTATGGTTATGAAATATTAGTATACAAACAAAGCCAAGGGACCACAGTTTATTTATCAAACACTCAACCTCAAGGGGAGTGACTGGGTTGTTAGTGTATGTGGATGATATTGATGATGATTGGAAGGAGTTTGAGATAAAAACTCTGGCATCAACATTTAGCAAAGGAGTTGAGATAAAAACTCTTAGGAGGATGAAATATTTTTTGGGAATTGAAGCATTCCACTCCAAGAAAGTTTTTTATATCTCCACAAGAATATGTCGCAGATTTGCTGAAGGTGTGATAGATATGCTAACTTGTACACCTACAAATACTCCTATGGATTTGAATCTTAAATTGGGTAATGCAGATCATAGTGTAATAGTGTACAAGGAGATGAATCAATGTCAAGTCGGAAAATTGATTCACTTTTCTAGAAAAGGCCAAATATTATATTTTCTGCTAATTTGTTTTGCCAATTTATGCATTGTCCTAGAGAAGTCCACTTACAAGTTACTTATAGAATTTTGCAACACCTTAAAGGAATAACAGGTAGAGGAATTTTATAAGAGAAACGGGAATACAATTTAATCTTACATTGACTCTGACTATGTAGACTCAATAACTGACAAGACATCCAGTTTTGGATATCATATCTTTCTTGGAGGAAACTTGTTGACTGGAGAAGTAAAATACAAAATTTTGTAGCTTGATCTAGTGTTGAAGTTGAATTCCAAGCTATGGCACAAGGTATTTATGAGTTGCTTTCACTAAAATTGGTCTTGAAAGACTTGAAAATTAAATGGGATGGACCTGTGAAAATCTATTGTGATAATAAATCAGCAATTGACATATATTCTTACTAAAGGATTGTACAGTCCAGATTTTCATCAGCTGGACAATGGTTTGATTTGTACTCCATATGTATCTTCATGAGATCAACTTGCATATATTCTTACTAAAGGATAGTACAGTCCAGATTTTGAAAGAATAATGTGCATGATAGGATGGCAAACATCTATTTTGAGGGGGAGTGTTGGAAACAAGATTATTTAATGTTTTATTATTTTTCCAACAGGAAGGTTGTATGACTCATTACTGAGTAAATAATAGATACACGACATTTCAATGAGATAACAAATACAAATGTACAATATGTCTATTATTCCACTCAAACATAGGTTGAGGAAGAGAGTCATGAGAACCTTATATAGGAAGGTTGTATGATTAATTGCTGAGCTAAGCAACTAACAGAATAACAGACGCACTAACTAACTTTAAAATGAAAATGAAATTATAATGAGATAACAACTGTACATTACCTCTTTTGTTCACTATTTACAAGTTTATACTTGTATCAAGATCCCTCCTTATGCAAATTGGTTTAAGGTCTAATTCAACCTCAAAAACAGCTTGTAAGGTGAGGATTACCCACTACGAGTTGATGTCTCAATGACTCCACACTTTGACACTTAATCTATCTAGGTATAGGTAGCCCTTTTGAGATTGTGTCTCAAGGATGACTGAAATTAAGGAGAATTTTCAACACTACTCTTCATGCCCTAGGCTGTGAACCTAGAGTGTGGCCATACATGTGACCTAATAATGAATCTAAGATAGAAATTGGGTAATGGGCCTTACTAGACACCACAATATAGACTTGTAACTTGTTAGCACTACGTGTAACTTTCTCATTCTAGTGTCTTCTAATCTCCCTAAGTTCGGGTGCAGGTGTCTGGTTTGAAGTCCATCACATCTAAACACCTAGCATTGGCAAGTCAAGTCATCAGTTTTGTACATGCTATTATTCCTGGTATAAATAGACTCAACTCAATGAAGTTTTTAATGTGTTTCATGAATTTATTATATTTTTCTTCATTGTTTGAATTAATTTTATAACTTTGTTCTTCATTTCTGGTATAAGAGATTCGGCAGACTCTTTTTCTTAAGGTACCTGAGGCAAGAAAAATACTGTTGCTTTCTGAGATTGATCGGGTAGCTCAGGTTTGTGCTTCATTGTTGTTTAACCTTTATTCCTTTGTTAGAGGGAAACCTATTCAGATGTTTTGTTCATATGTTGGATTTTTAATGATTGTAGTGTTTTACTTGTAGTTGAATAAATGGAAAGAGGTTTAACATTTTATTGCTTTTCCTCTTATACCCTTTTTTTACCATTTGAAGGGTGAAAGAAATATTTTTAGAGAGCAAGGGAAGCTGTAATATAGAGGATTCGACTTGAACAATATTATAGTTGCATAGTGTGTTTGGTTTTTTATTGGAATATTGTCTGGTTCTGTATTGTGAACATCCATTTTTTGAAGGGTTGAAAACAAGGTTCAGGTTCCCTAGTTGAAAACACCGGTTTCAAGTGTCTTCTGTTAATTGTGATGACTTTAGTTTCACTTTCTGCCATTTGTACCAAATGTTGTTGTTGTTGGTCCCTGATTTTGAATTTTCCTTAAATCCTTTTCTTCCCTTACTCCTCCCTGCACATTTGTTTCAAATGTATAAGGTGTCTGTTAGAAGTGCAACATTCATCTTTCTAGTCTATAACTACATGGGATGGAGCCATTTTAAGTGAAATTTCAAGAATAAATTTGGTTAGTTCTTTCTTTAGTGTTCAAACATATTTAGAAAACCTTTGCTTTCTAGGATCTGGTTTTGTTGGCTATTCCCCAGGCTTCCTGTTCTTTTTTATTTATCTGTTTAGGAGAATACTGTTGTTTGTCCCCATTTTTTTTTTGTACTTTTTCTCCAATAAAATACAGTTGATATATGTATAACTTTTTAAAAAAAAATGATTCATTTTTTTCCCAACTTTTTAAGAACTTTTGAGAATGTATTTTTTATAACATTTGCATTACTATTGTATTTTTTTTTTTTTTTTTTCATTTCAGGATTATAAAGTTCATAGAGATGAAATACACAGTAAATTAGTCCAAATAATGCGAGAAAGATTACTAGTACATTTACGTGGGTTGCCTCAAATTGTTGAGAGTTGGAATAGACCTGAGGATGAAGACCCTCAGCCAAGTCAATTTGCCCGGTCCCTGACAAAGGTAAATAATTATATATAAATACTTAGAATTTTTGTGTTGTGTCTCTGACCTTTTTTTCTTTGCTTGAATTTTAAAGTTGACCAAGATTTTTATATGCATCTTCCTATTTTGTAGTTTAAAGCATAAATAAGAACATCCCAAAGGGCAAAGATAACTTTTAATATGCATCTTCCTATTTCGTAATTTTTGTATGCTGGCTCACTAGTCACTTCACTAGGTTTATCTTATCATAAATAGTAGGGTGATTGTTTCACAATCAAATTTGAGATAAACCCCTCACAGATGTACAATTATAAACACATTTGTCAAACTGATTTAATAACTTAAACACTTGTAGGTAAGAAAATTCGTGACTGGTCATTATATATATGTTGATAATGGTATGGGGTGCTATGGAATTATCAGTTTTTTGAGTTCCTCTCTTGTGCCTCACCTTTCTCTAAAGCAATCTCATAAGTAGAACTTATCTATTTTTGGAATTTGTCATTAGGAAGTTGGGTACCTCCAACGTGTTCTATCTCGAACTTTGAATGAGGAAGATGTTCAAGCAATTTTCAGGTAAGAATCACATAAATCTCCATTTCTTTTATTTTTGTACGTTGATGGAAGATCATATCTGGTCAAAGTACTCCTTATACTGTCTTGGACAATCCTCATCCATTAAGCTAGTTTTTAGAATTGAGTTGGGCCACTAATTCTAATATATTGATTCCTTTGTACATAAGGTGCCTGATTATTTTCTCTTAAGCTAGTTTTTAGAATTGAGTAGGGCCACTAATTCTAATATATTGATTCCTTTGTACTTAAGGTGCCTGATTATTTTCTCTCTGCAAGGCCTTATCTATAATTAGTTGATAAGAAATCTGGTTCCAAAAAAATGTACCAGTAGCTTTGAATTTAAAATTAGTTTTCCTCCATGTAACTGTTTTTTTAAGAGTGGAGATATGTTGCTGTCCATGTTTGTTATTCACTGTTATTTGTGGTCTTTAATGAAGTACTCTTTTCTTTTCCATGGTTGAAATTTTTGTATCTGAAGATGATGAAATGGATGATACTAATTTACTACTAATGTAATAATAATCATTTAGGTATTTTTGGATGGAGTTTGGAGGGAAAGAAGACAGTGATGTATATCCTAGATCTCCATTATTTTCTGTTATGAATTGTAAAATGAAATTTCTTATTTTCCCATATAAAAAGAAGGAAACAGTACTCTCTGCATAGAAAGAAAAACGATTGTCAAATATGCTCACATCATTTGATTTCCGATACTCGCTTCTCAAGTTTGCTATTTTTCAGGCAAGTGGTTATTATATTTCACTCACAAATTTCAGAAGCATTTTCAAAATTTGATATAAGCACTCCTCAAGCTCAGAATAGGTATTTACTTTTCTGAAGTTTTATTTTATGTATAACTATTTTTCTAAGCAACTTAAAAAAACTTAAATAATTTTGTTTTTTGTTCTTAAATTCTCCTCACTTGCTAGGTTATATCGGGATGTTAAACATATTCTTCAATGCATACGCTCATTGCCATTGGGTGATTTGAGTAAATCTGATACCCCAAACTGGGGTCAGCTTGATGAATTTTTGGTGAAAAGATTTGGAAATGATGCTGTTCAGTAAACTGTATTGTAAAGTAGCAACTCAATTGCTTCCGTGGGAAGGCTAACATATTGTGGATGATTTGGGGGTGATTTAAACCTTCACTCTGCATTTTCGTGTAACACTAAATTGAGGTAATATTATTGCTACATTTTGTTCATAGCTTACACGAGAATTCTTGTTATATTGATCAAATAGGAAGCCATTAGGATCGGGCTAGTAGTGAGGGGTTTGGGTGATTTAGATGAGGACATTGGTTCAAATCTCATTACCATCCTTATACAGGGGTTCTGTGCCATGTCTGAATTTATATTATTTCACTTTGAGGTTAATGGTTCATCTCTGTTGCAATGATAAATGTAATCTTGGGCTTACATATATTTTAATTTGTAAAATAAGCGAGTTTTTATTTTAGTCTCGATAAAAATTTTATTTATTTTCCATCTGTGTAAAATTTGAAATACTATTTTTAATCCTTATAAAATAAGTGAATTGATTTTCATCTCTTCAAAATTTGAAAACGTTTTAAGATAAATAAATAGTATTTATTTGACGTATCTTAAAATTTTAATAGAAGTGTCACATGCTAACTTTCTATCATAGACACTAGAGGATCAAAACAAGAAAAAAAAAGTAGGAGCCTAAATAACAAATCACTCATTTTATAAGGATTAAAAACATACTTAAACTTATAATCATTTTTATAAGAATAGTATGCCAAATTTTAATTTAACGTTCCTTGCAAGTTTTGTTATCTGGACATGCTTGAATGATAACTCATAAAAATTATGATGAAAATTATAGGATATGCATAGGGAACCTCTTAATATTTTCTTGCAGGTAGGTAAGAAGGTGACTATGTTAATGTTGTTTTTGTGAAGTCCAACTGGCCAGTATGGTAGGCTAGTAGACTTTTCGTTAGTTTTTTTCTAATATTTTGTTGTGACGAGAGTAATATACACTATCGTTTTTTAGCTGTCATACAAAGTCTAAATTCCATTTTCACTCTTTTTTTCAGGCCTTTGATTTGTCGGTGGAGGTAGATATACAAGGTAAATGTATCATTTCTGAGCATTGTGCAACCGTGGTTGGTCATTTAACAAGTTTTGTAGCAGTCGATGTTGATATTCAAATTCTTGGTTTGTCTTCTTAATTGTAATGTTAAGTTGAAATAGATATGATTTAGTGAATGAATTAAGTTTTGCACATCCCCCAATCTTTTCCGTCGCATCTTCAGCCATGGATATGGAGGCATCTACATGTACACAATTCGAGAAATCTATAGTGGTATTACCAATTTGTGTGTCCTCTTCAAGTGCCGTAAATTGAAAACTCCTAGTTTTTCACGCGCAAAATAACATTCTCAGTGTAATTATGCCAAATATACCACTTTGAAAGTGTTAAAGCACTTATTTTCTGCATTCCCTTGAGTTTTATTTAGTTACGAGGTGAAATTGGTTTTGAAATATTCTTATTGGAATATTTACAGAATGTGTATCATGAAAATGAATTTTTGAATCAACAATTCAAAGCAAAAAAAAAAAAACTGTTCTCTCAAATATAATATTTTTTTAGTTGTGAATTAAGTAAATTAGAATATATAATATTAAGTTCTGATAAATCAATTTGATATATATATATATATATATATATATATATATATATATATATATATATATATATATATATATATATATATAATACACGGTGACAACCTTTTCCAATAAAAAGTTATTTTCATGATCCCAAGACATATGTCTTCGTGGTCTTAAAAAAGAAAAAGAAAAAAAAACTGTTTCATGTAGAATAATTTCAAACATTTTTTGTTCATAATTGTTTATTCCATGATCTATTCTAGAATTACATATTCCATAAAGATTTTGAAAAGATTATATTGAAACTTATTTTACCTTACAATCAAATAAAACTTATAACATTTAATGAAGATGTGTATGGGTAGAAAGCATGGGATGAAAGAAGCACTACCACATGATAATTGCCTTAATCGAATAAAAGTTCAAATGGTTGTTAGGAGGTGCATATGATTGTGCTGATACGGTAAAAATTAAGGTAAATTTCCTGCACTTATAAATATTTTCGATATGTTGATTAAATAAACGTGTTGTTAAAAAAAAAAAACTATAATTTGTCTAGTTATGATTCTTATAATATCTTTTCTCCAATATAAGTTCGGGAAGTTTTAGAGTGTTATGGTTTTGATTTCCCTTTAAACCAATATCTTTGATAAGTTGAACTGAATGTAACAGTTATACATTGTTTGGATCATAGAAAATGGGAAAGATAGTGGAAAAAGAGCATACATAAGTAAAAAGTTTAGGATTTACAAATTTATAAGTATATATGATTGATTTGAAAGAAATGAAAAAGATGATAGTTCATTTTTTTCTATGTAATTGGTTACTTGCAAATCTAAAACTACCTCGTTTGGAATCAAAGATTAGTGGTTTTGCATTTAAAATGCATGTATACACGATTATTATGAAAAACCATAATTATTGTTTCACTAAATATGTTGACATTTGGTAAAAAATAACTCATATAATTGATTATATAGATATACATCATGTGACTCTTAATTAAGAATAAGTATACAAATTGGTCTGTTCAATGTCCACTTGTCAGGCTATATAAATTTAGTCTGGAAAAATAAATAAATTTTATTTTAAAGTTTTACATATTCCCGCAAGGCTCGTGGATAAATATATCGCTTTACTCATCCATTAAGTTTTTTTAAAAAAACAACATTTTTTTCATTTGTAAAATTAAAATATACTACAATAAGACATATCAAATTAAAATTGTTTACTAAATAGTCAATACTAATAATAATTCAAACTTCGTACGAACTAAACAATCAGAGATAAATATTTCTAATAACATTTTAATCTTGTGTTGATATAATTTGATATATATTATCTCCATGTTTTCATCTTCTTCTCCTTCAACTCATCACAACATAAATAAAAAGTAATTTTATTATTTAAATAGATGAATAACAATTAAGGTTTAATTATGATTTTAATTTTCAAAATTTAGAGTAAATCTTGTATTAGTCCTCCAAATTAAAAAGTAGAATCATTTTAATCTCTTAACTTTAATAAATTATGATTTTAGTCCGTAGATACTTGTAACATCCTAAATTTTTCAACTAATTATATAAATAAATTTTGTAAGTCATAAATATGTACGTAAACATGATTTTTGAAAATTTTAAAATAAAGTTCAAGGTTAATATTGTGATAAATAATAATTTATTATAATTCTTAATAATTAAATTAAATAAATGAATAAATAAACATTTAGGAATTTAATACTATAAGTAAAAAAAAAAACCACAAAAAGAGAGAAATAGAAGTCGAGAACCGTAGTTTTGGATAAGTCGGTGGAACCTTTGAATTGAGTCGGTGGAGAATAAAATTAAAGAAAATTTGAGAAGGAGTATAAGTCGAGTAAGATAAGTGTATAAATAGGAAGAAATTTGAAATTTACTTACACCAAAACACAATTCCCGCAACTTGAAGAACTAACAGAGAGGCACCAAAATTCTGAGAAGAAGAATTCGAGAGAAATGAGGAAAGATGAGCAAAAGAAATTAGGAGAGTAATAAGATTTTGGAGAAATCAGGTATGGGGTAGATGTTTAATTTTATCAAAATGTCTGAATTTGATGATTGATTCACTGATTGAAAGTTTGAAATATTTGTTGAAATTCTTCAAATTAAGGATGAATTATATAATAAAATTGTTGTTTTTAACTTAAACTGAACATGTTTATGATTTAATTTTGATTTAGAACTAATTTGGGTGATTAAAACTGAGAAATTTGAAATCTGGATTTTGAAAATGGCGAATTACTATTCATGTTTTGCAAAGTTTTAAATATTGATGAAATTCTTGAAATTAAGGATGAATTATATAGTAAAATTATTATTTTTGACTTAATTTGGACATATTGCATGTTTAATTTTGATTTAAAACTAATTTGGGTGTTTTAAACTGAGAAATTGAAAATGGCTTACAGGAAAAAGGGACTAGGTGGGAATTTTATAAAAAGATTAAGGGTAAAATAGTCATTACACATCTTAGGGATATAAATAGAATTTTGAAAAAGATTAAGGGTATAATGGTCATTTCATCATGGCTCTAGGACATGAATGGAATTATAGAAAATATACAAGGGTAAAATAGTCATTTTAGGGACATGAATGAAATTATAGAAAATGTTCAAGGGTAAAATGATCATTTTACAACCTAGGGACATAAATGAAAATTTGAAAAAGATTAAGGATATAATCGAGATAGAGCCAAACAATATTCTTCTTTGTTTACTAAGAAAATGACTTAGTAAACATTCGAATTTGAGGATAGTGCATTCATCAAAGTTGTAGGTTATTGTCTTGTCTTTCCAACACAATTAGATTCATATTAAAAGGAGGTCTAGAACTCGATATATGTATAAAACACTGAACCCTACGAAATAGAGTATTAATAGAAATTGTTTTGTTTGAATCAACTATGAATTTCAATTGAAATTTTGAATATATGAATGAGATGTTTCTAAGTACTTAATTGATGATAGACTGTTTCATTTCATACAAGGCATAAACATAGTGCATGAAATATTTTCTAGAACTCACAGAAAAGTATTTGGAAATTTCTCTTAAATTGTTACCAAGGACGGTTGGTAGTAATAATGATATGCAAAACAGAATTTTGAAAATATTTTTGTGAGTCAATTTACTATCAAGAGCATTTGGTAGTGAAATATGACTATGAAAAATGGTCGGTCAAATGAGACAGAGAATGTATGAGAATGAATTATTGAGAATCGAGCTACCAGAATCTCTGATAGTAAATGGGAGAGTAGAATAGGTAAGACAGGACCTCTGGTCTATGGGAATGGACCTCTGGTCTAGGGAGTGTTTGGGCATGGACAATTCCATAAGTGGACGAGTCTTTATTTGATCAGTATTTTAGAGTTGAAAGTTGATACTCAAACCATTAAACTACTGTAATTTTCTAATAATAACTTACAAATTAATTATATTTATATACAAATAAATATATATCCGTGTAAATATATATTTATTTATATATATTTTCTGGAAAGTGTTTTTATTTTTTTCAGCAAAAAATTCACTTAAGTTAGAGAATTGTCACTGACAAGATTTGAACCCGAGTATTTTAGAATTGAAAGTTGATACTTTAACCACAAAACTACTATAATTTTCCGATAATAACTTACAAATAAATTATATTTATATACAAAAAAATATATATCCGTGTAAATATATATTTATTTATATATATTTTCTGGAAAGTGTTTTTATTTTTTTCAATTAAAAATTCACTTAAGTTAGAGAATTGTCACTAGTAGGATTCGAATATAGTATTTTAGAGTTGAAAATTGATACTCCAACCACTAAACTACTATAATTTTTTGATAATAATTTACAAATAAATTATATTTATACACAAATAAATATATATCCGTGTAAATATATAAATATAGAATATATAAATACAAATATATTTATATATTTTGATATATTTATATAGTTATATATTTATATGTTGGATGTGAGGGCGTGTTTGAGGGTGAAAGTGAGATTGACTCTCGCTTGAGTGAAAATACGTTAAAGCTCACGGAAATTCACTCGCTCAAGCCTCGCTTGAGCGAATGATGCGTTTCTCAAATTTATTTTATATCATTATATAAATAAATTATAAATATTATATTCTGTCATTAAATTACAAATCCATATAAAGAGACCCGCTCACAAATTTGATATCAAATTTTGAAAACTCACTCGACACACACTTTCACCTTCGAGCGTGCCCTCATATCCAATATATAAATATATAATTATATCAAAAAATATAAATATATTTATATATTTATATATTTACACGGATATATATTTATTTGTATATAAATATAATTTATTTGTAAGTTACTATTAAAAAATTCGAGTAGTTTAGTGGTTGCGAGTATTAACCTCCAACACTAAGGTACTAGGTTCGAATCTTGTCGATGTCAAAAAATTAATTTGGTAATGCTTTAAACTCCAAAAAAATATGATAAATAATAAAAATATAATATAAAAGAGAGGGGAAATAGAGGGGTTGGAAATAAATAAAAATTTCGATTTGAAAAATCGGACTTTCGACGTTAGGTTCAAATCCGTGTCAAAAAATTAATTTGGTAATGCTTTAAACTCCAAAAAAATATGATAAATAATAAAAATATAATATAAAAGAGAGGGGAAATAGAGGGGTTGGAAATAAATAAAAATTTCGATTTGAAAAATCGGACTTTCGACGTTAGGTTCAAATCCGTGTCAAAAAATTAATTTGGTAATGCTTTAAACTCCAAAAAAATATGATATATAATAAAAATATAATATAAAAGAGAGGGGAAATAAAGGGGTTGGAAATAAATAAAAATTTGTTAAATAGTGTTATGAACTTATTAGAAGGAATGTTTCATTAGTTGATTTTATGTTATGAATGTTTGCTTTATTTGTTGTGGATAAACTCCAAAAAAATATGATATATAATAAAAATATAATATAAAAGAGAGGGGAAATAAAGGGGTTGTAAATAAATAAAAATTTCGATTTGAAAAATCGGACTTTCAACATCAGTTAAATAGTGTTATGAACTTATTAGAAGGAATGTTTCATTAGTTGATTTTATGTTATGAATGTTTGCTTTATTTGTTGTGGATAAAATTAAATGTCTAACCCCATAAATATTTCAATCCTTGGTGATGTGTGATGCAGGAATATATAGTTCAAGAGATAGATATCAAATGCAAAAATTCAGAGCTTAGGTTGAGAATTGTATAACATATAAATATAACTTTATAATTTGTAATATTTTGAAAACTTTGTATTAGAACTTAATTGATTTAATATAAAACTTTATCTTAATTAATTATTCACTTAGTATATTTTTTATTAACCTTCTATGAATATTAAAAATATTACTAACTTAGATAATAAATTAGGATTAATAAATATAATCTGTAAGGAGTTACAGATACTAAATTCAAAAAGATTAAAATTATGTGGTCCTAAATGACGGATCATATTATGCTTATATTAATCAATGTAAGATTCAACATATCCATCCACATATTAATCACATTTAATGGGTTATATCAATGCTACCACTTTGTTGTTTCTCCTCTCTTATTCTCTAATCTCTACACAAAATTCATGAAAAATATAATTGTGTATTCGAACATAAACATTATTGGTTGAGTTTGTAAATACAAAAAATACTTATTCTAAAAATATTAATTTACAGGTTGAAATTTATTATTCAATGTCAATTATTAGGATTGAAGACACCTATAGCTACAAAATTGCCAAAAAAAATATTTAATAAAAATAATATTTATACTCTCTATATATTATAATATTATTATATTTTTACTTAATATAAAATTTAATTACGAATGAAAACTAATAAAAAAACATATTTTTTTCTTGTTATTAATTGCAATGGAAACCACTCATTTATGAAGGTTTGAAAATGAAAATATATAAGAAATTAAATACAAATTAGCAGCATGTTAAAATTAATGAAGAATAACTGAGGAGAGTATTAACAACAAATAAATGTATGTGAGAAATAAAATAGGACAAGTTCCCACCATATTTATAAATATTTCCAAATTATTTTTATTCTACTAAACACCCAAAATTACATATTATTTCTATCTTAAATACTATTTCTTTTTTCAATTTGGGCTTTTTTTTTTCTAAGAACATGGTGAAATTAAAAACTGTTGCTTTCACGTGTATATATATTGGTTGGACTCGTTTATCACTTACTTCAAACTTTAGTAAAAAAAAAACTAAGATTCTATTACAATAAAAAAAAATTATATCTCCTTATATATTATATATTACATATGCGGAAATATCTTCAAATATATAAATGAGTATTGTCTTTGCTATGTTTAATTGTCATTATATTAAAATTATTAATGATATTAATTATAAATTAAAGATCGATCAAAATGTAGCTAATATAGATATATGTGCAAAATCAAAATGTTAGGAATGATAAAGTTCCTTAGGTCAAATTGACCTATTTTTTTATTTTTTAATATATATATATATATATATATTAAAATTAAATTATTAAATAAAAAATAATAATTTAAAAATATTTTATTTTTTATTTCATATTATTAAAATATATAAATATATTATAATATAAATTATAAATAATAAGTTAAAGTTAAGTTATTTATTATAATGGATTATTTTAAGATGTAAGGTATTAATTTTTTATTTATCTCATAAAATAGATTAATTAATAAATAAATATTTATATAATTAAGTGTATTTAAAATATATATATATATATATATATATATATATATATAATTATTAGATGAATTCACTAATTAGTTTAATCTAATAAAATGAATTTTTATAATATGATAAATCAATCTATTCATATCTATTTTAGCTGTTTAGGAGAGATTGTTTCATTTTACTATTTATAAATTTTTTGATATATATATATATATATATATATATATATAAATATTCTAATTTCAATTTGTGAGTATAGATATTTTATATTAACAATTAATTTAAAATAATAATTATAAAATTTAACAATAATAAATTATGATTTTTATACAATAGAAAAAAAACATTTTATCAATACGTTTCAAAATAATAGTTAAATGTAGCATCTTTAAAAATAATAATTAAATTGAGAAAGTATCAGTTGAAGAAGATATCAAAGCATTCTTGCAGACTAAATAAGTAATAAAAAACTCGAAACGCAATTTGCACTGGCCTCAACCAAAGCTGTAACGGCTACTTAGAGAACGACCGTTGGATACGTGGACACGTGGCACGCTCCTCGAAGCATCTTTACTCCTTTCTCTTCACTTCCTTTCTCTTTGCTACAATCACTTCACACACTGCACTGTGTCTCACTCTGCTCCCTCTTCCATTAGGGTTTTCTCTTCTCTCCCAGATCAACGCCAACAATATGAACATCTTCAAGAAGAAAACTTCACCGAAAGGTTCACCCCTTTTTCTTCCTCTTTTTCTCCTTCAAATTTCTCACATTGTTTTATTTCCCTTTTTCATAAAACTTAGGATTTGCTGTCAGAATTCGAACTTTCCGTAACTCGTTTCATTAGTGTTTGGATGCTGGGGCGAAAATTGGGTAGGATAGAAAAATGGGAAATTTGCATTGAAGAAAGGTTGGAATTGTGTGGTTGTGTCCTAAATTGGATCTGTTTTTTGTTGAGAAAACACAATCGGGTCTTTATAAATTTTGAAATTTATGAGTTTTGTGCTGTTAGTTTATCGAATTGGCTTCTTATTTTGGTCCGTGTTTTGTGGTATTGTCTGTGTTTGATGAAAATTGGAAAGGAAGTTGCAGAGTTGATTTTCTTATTGTCTGGGTAGTGGCACTCATTTGCGTCTGTTTTGTTTTTTTAAATGACAGAGGCTCTGCGGTCAAGTAAGAGGGAAATGGCTGTTGCAACCAGAGGTAATTACTTGAAATGAATGGTTGCTGATTGGGAAGTTCTAGCATTTACTATCTGCTTTTCATGAATGTAATGGGGATTGTTTTCACTGAGATACGTATTTTCTACACACAGGAAATAATTAGTTTGCTTGAGTACATGTTACTTCGTCATATCTGTGTCTTACTGCTGTGTTGAATCTCTCCCTCACTCTTGCTTTCCTCAAATAGAATAAACATGGATCTTCATAGGAATAGAAAATTACAAGAATAAAATCAATTTTGTTCAGCTGCGAGACCCAGAGCATGTACACTGGCAATTTCGTTTAGAGTAATAAAAGATAATGTTTGTGGGTTTGTTGTTTTCAGATAAATAAATATTGGAAACGGTGTGTTAATGCAAGTGAATTTCCTTTTTGAATATAATGTATATAGTGTGAGGCATCATAATTCATTTGATAAAATAGTTGGGATGCCTGGGAGCTAATAGTTAAATCAAATAGTTATAGGAGAATGTATTAAATAACTTTATGGGAGGTGTACAACTAAAATTTCGGGTGCAAACTATATTTGGTTGATCTTTTTATGTATTTCTTTTATAGGGGTCCAAACTAAGAGTTAGAGGCTTATTTTTCATTCTCACCATTCATTTTTTTTGGTAATCATCTACGGGATTAAATTACAAGAAAATTAAATTTGAGGATGAAGACTAAGTGTTAAACTCTCATTCATTCTTCGAGTAAGTGGATTCTTTCTCAATTTTTTAATACTTGTGAAGATAAAAGTTGCTAATTACTGTCTTCCTTTTGCTTCCGAACCATCATAAGTGTTTTTATGAATCAAACAGAAATACTACTGATTTATTGTGGAGGTCATTATCTTAAATCCTAGGACTGTATTTGTTTTCAGTTGGTTCCCTTGCCTACCAATAGACCCATAGGTAGTGCCATTTGATATGTCAATGATAATTTTTAGTAGAAAATAGTCAGGTTGAAACACATAACATAAATCAAGCCAAACTTTCAACAACCTTTTTGTTTCTGGACTTTATTTTTGTCCTTGCTCCTAATTTTTATTTTCGCAATGCTCCTAATCTTTATTTGTCCTAAACAGTTCTGTCTCAGTAATTTCTTGTAATCTATACTTCCTTTAATGGTTTTCCTTAAAAACCCTTGCTTTGAATTTTGACCAATCAGTTTTTGTTTCCTTGCCTATACTCCAATTTTTATAATGTCCTGCATCTATCTTTTAATCTTTAAAAGGAGGTTTGTGCTTGATGTGTTTAATACTTGCTATTTATTAATTGCTGATTTCATAAGAAATGTTTAAAATTGAAAAAGAATAACCCAAAGCTAATGAAATCCTTGATAGGTAGGATCAAGACAAAAGATGACCAATAATACTCAAATCAACAACATTAAATATATATTTCTTCTTCAAAGGATTTCTTTCAAAACATTGACATTAACATAGGCTGAGGTTACTAATGGTCTATATCATATGTGTGGCTGTACATTTAAAGAGATTAGTACGATTTAGTAAGGCTTCACATTTGATATTGTTTTCTAATTTTAATGTAGTGGCACTTATATGTATTGTACTTCTCTGTTTTTTTTCTCTTCATTTTATTATTCTTTTTATCTTTGGGATGCACATTTAAGGGTATTGTTACAAAATAACAAGGGTCCTTTTTCTTCCATTCACTCTGGTAGGAATTGAAAGAGAGATAACATCACTTCAGATGGAGGTACATAATCACAGAGACTTTCTTAGTGATTTTCTTTCTGTTTCATATTTCCTTTTAGTGCTTCACTACCTTGTCAATTGCAGGAAAAAAAATTGGTGGCAGAGATTAAGAGAGAAGCAAAAACAGGAAATGAGGTAAAATTTTCATTTAAATGCATCTCCTCCGCAGTTGTTAATGAGCCATAAGAACATGCTTGTTTTGTATTTATTTGGTCCACAAATTATTGATAATATGATATTGAAACAATACAGGGTCTGTAAGTATTATATGGTTAAGCTGTATAACTGACTGCTGTCTCAGCAGTTACTTATAACAGTTAACCGAAGGCTAGCTGCTATAATTAATGCATTACAGTAATATGTTGTAGTACATAAGCAGGAAATACAAAATATGAAAGCATCTCTAATAGAGTAATTTATCATGCATGTGTTTCCATGTTAGTTTGAACTCCAGAAGTAATGTTATTTACTATTTACAAGATACCGTTATTGTGTGTTTTGTATGTGTATGAACATGTTTTATTGGTATTCATGATTTAGCTACGTAGAAATACTGAATAATAAAGTTACGGGATACAGGCTGCCACCAAAATCTTGGCTCGACAACTTGTTAGGTTACGTCAACAGATAACCAATTTGCAAGGAAGTCGTGCTCAGATCAGGGGTGTAGCGACTCACACACAGGTACGCAATTTTTTTATTTTATTTTATTATTAAAACAGGATTTTAAAGTTTTACAATTTCCAAATTGCTTTTGCAGGCATTATATGCAAGCACTTCAATATCCACGGGAATGAAGGGTGCAACTAAAGCAATGGTGGCAATGAATAAGGTATCTTTAACCAAACTGATTCTGCTTCATATCACTCAAATTATGGAATGCAATGCAATCAGTTTATGTTATTCAAACTCCTTTCCTTAATTCTGGATATAGTCTTGAACACTAAAGGCCAAATAGTTATGAACTTGAGTATGCCTTTGCCAAGTAAGTGAACCGAGCATAATAAGCTCCTCTGTGTTAAAAATAACTCAGCTCTTTCTCAGCAATTTTCTGTTGTCAGTGAAATTGATAGAATTTTTCCAGACATGACTAAAAATGATACATTATCTTCTCTTCTCAGCAAATGGCACCAGCGAAACAGGTTAAAGTGATCAAAGAATTCCAAAAGCAATCAGCACAATTGGACATGACGGTAATTTACCCTTTTAAGCAAGAATATGATGTGTTTTCATGAAAGTTTCATGCATTAGTGTTAGCCTTTTATTTTTACACTGTGATCCAGTTTGGTCTTCATTTTTTAGCATTTAATCCAGTTGGCTGAACAATATGTCAATATTGTTAGACGTTGTCAGAAGGACCACCATTGGTGTCAATAGCTGGGCATTAAAATAGTAAATCACATGAAAGAGGGTTTGCACACTAAAAATTGAATAAGTAAATTATCTGTTTTTCACTTCAACATAATTTACTGTTGATTTAAATTCTCAGTTCAGTGTTTTTTCAATGGTGACATTCTTGGTCTACCTAAAGCATGTTGGTTAAATAGGAAAAAAAAAAAAAATTTCATTATCAGTATCTAATAATAATATATTTTAACAGGAAAGTTCTATTGCAGGAACAATAATAAAATAACAGTTGAATGAAATGAAGAAAAGCATATGGTAAAAAGGTAGGAACGAAACAATGACGATGAGGTCTATAATAGATGTAATTTAATTAGTGTACGACAGTCATTAGTTTTCAGCTGGAAACTAACGGAGATCTGTGTCGCTATTAATGAATATTGAAGTATTAGTTTTTTACTATAGAAGGTTGTACTAAAAAAGTGCAGGAAACATGGAAGACACAACTGATATTGGCTTCGTGTACTATATAAAGTCTAGGCAGTAGATATTGTACAAGGATTAAGGAAGCAACAAACCATGAAAAATATTAGCTTCGTGTTGTCTTAGGAAGAGTTGCTCTTTGAAAACACTATAGTGTTATTAGTTTTAAAATATTACCCTGTTAAAATTTCCAATTAACTGGAAATTATTATTTTTAGAGTCCCCTTTTTATT
Source organism: Sphenostylis stenocarpa (assembly GCA_963425845.1). Lineage (NCBI taxonomy): Eukaryota > Viridiplantae > Streptophyta > Magnoliopsida > Fabales > Fabaceae > Sphenostylis > Sphenostylis stenocarpa. Next base: position 61,564,143 of record OY731406.1, read on the forward strand.
TTTATTAAAAACAAAACAAGGGTGCATTTAACATTTGCAAAAAAAAAAAAAAAAAAGGTCGTCTCACTCATAGCATTTGACAATATTTTCTTTTGCTTCATAAATTCTTACCATAATCCTATTTGCAGATTGAGATGATGTCAGAATCTATTGATGAAACTTTAGACAAAGATGAAGCCGAGGAAGAAACAGAAGAGCTCACTAACCAGGTGAATATATATAACCAACTTCTCAATTATACAGCCTGCTATTATAAGTAAGTATTCCCCTTTTTAACATTTTCATTATTCACAACAGGTTCTTGATGAGATTGGAGTGGATATTGCATCCCAGGTTGGTCTCGGACACAACATGAATCGATATTGTCTTTGCACTAATTTCTTTCATTTTTAATTAGTTTTCTGAATGTTGAGCCTGATGCTGGTCTTTTATGATGCCAGTTATCTTCTGCTCCAAAAGGGCGAATTGCCTCAAGGAATACCGAAAATGTTGCTCCAAGGTACATTTCAACCTTCTATAGGTTGCATGGTAACTTGATTGATCTTTCAGTAAAGCTTTTAAAACACTTTTTTTTATTATTATTATTATTTTAAGAGAAAATTCTTTTTGGATGCAGATCAGAAGAATCCCAAGATGTTGAAGAACTTGAAAAGAGATTGGCTTCTCTTCGAAGAATATAAATATGTGGCTGCTAAACATGCTCACCTATGTGTTTCTTTCATAATGTACAAATCGTTAATATATACTATAGCAATGCATAGTTGTATTATTGGTATCTCATATAATTACAGAGTGTATGCGGTTGTGTTTGGACATGAAGAACTAGTAAAATTAGTTTTGGACTGGAAGAACTGCTCCAAACTTTTATTAAAATTTGGGAATTTGTGTATGTGGGTATTTTATTTATATTTTTTTCTCTACTTTATTTAATTTGTTTTTTCCGAGTAAAAAAAGTTCCATATTCTCCAGACTATTGAAATGTACTGTTGAAGAAGAGTCTGTTCTGAAGTGAGTACATGGTTTTGTATTCTTTGAAGACTTTCCTCCTGTATGTATTATAAGTATAAGGGCATCAGATCCACACTATTGAACTTCAACTTCAGAGTGATGATCAAAATTCATTCGATAGAGAGCAAAGGCCTGTTGTTAGAAATTTTCTAGAAATAAACCCTTTTAAAAATTACTATATTGGAATATGTTACACAAAAATAGTAAAATTGTTTACTAAACCCACTTAGAGACGGGTTAGGATGTGTATGTAAAATACGTAATTTAGGGTGGAAAAAAAGATTTTACGACCCATAATAGAGCATAAAATTTGTTAAGCCTATGAGAAAAATATCTATTAAGACCAAAAAGTCGTATTTTATTTTTTATTTTGTCAATAGTAAAATCATCGGCTGAAGTTTAATAATCAAACAAATATTCTAGTTTAAATAATTATACAATTTCAACATCTTACTAATTCGACTAATCACAATTTTAGTTTATTCTTGTGCCTTCATGCTTTCTATGTGCAATTCATATACTTTTATTTGATAAATGACAACATTTCCTATGCAAGTTTAATTAGAAGTTAGGGATACATCTTGTCTATTTGAATATTTTGGTGAGTTTTTAAAGGTGATAATGAAAAAAAAATGTTAAAAATTAGATGAAAAAATACACTAAATTTCATAATTTATTATATTAATACAATAATGATTAATATTATTATAGTAATATAATAAGTTATCAATTAGATGTATTTGTTATAACCTTTATCTTTATCTATTAGCTCATAATTAGTAGTAGCAATCATCATAATTCAATTGTTGCTTCTATCTGGTGGTGTGAAGCCCCTAACTTCCTCATCTTACACAAATAGGAAACCTAAAGTTATGTGAAATCGTTAAGAATGAGTGATAAAAATAAAAACCATTCTAACTTTCACGGACAATTTATTGATATTCTATTGCTGCAATTTCACATTCACCAACAATTTCTTTCAATTGGTATATTTTAAATTTATATATTTTTAATCCTTAAACACTATTAAAAGAAAGTGTTTTCAGTCACCAGTGAGTGTTTTAAAAACTAATGTAGTGTTTAAGAATAAAAAATGAACAAATATAAGTAGGGAATAAAAATGAACAGACATTGAGTAGGGATTAAAATAACAAGTCTCATCCTCATGGATAAAATACATACTTTGAGTCAAATATGCATCAAAAACTAACCAACAAAAAAAGCAATAGTTGTTACCAATTTCCTCTCGAATCAACAGACATAGGATTTTCTAATACGACAGTTTGGCTCTGAGAATGAGGCATTGACTGCAGGTAATAGAATCATGCATAAGATATCATAAGAAGACTGCAACAATAGGAATAACAGAATCACCAAAAGGAAAAGAGAAAAGCATAGTGATGAAAGTAGAAGAAACTGTTATATTTGGTCTCCGTACGGGAATTGGAAGCCTTCCATTGGTAATCGATAGAAGCTATTAGATATAGTCATGTATAACAACTAATTTTTTTAGCCGTTATTATGCCTTTGCAGTATTTGTATACCCTGTAATTGTAATACACTTATCAAAATATTCAGTTTTTCATGCTTCCATCTACATCTATCATTGTTTTCTTTTCCTCTTCCTTCTTTCTCGATCCTTTCATGCAATCCTACATGAATTTTATCCACGTACACAACACCCACCAACCCATCATGAAGCCCTTTTGGTTATGATAGAAGCAGAAGGCACTATGATAGAAAAATTAGTTGGATTTTCATGCAATGCAACAAAAGATTTTCATGTCACTTGGATTAAGTGGTGTAAACAATCTTTGATGTGTGGAATATTATAGGTGATTATTTAACCCAGTGATGCCATTGTTTGCTTTATATCTTGTCCACGAATCCTTCAAAACCAGTGATGAATTGGTTGTTCAAAAGTAAACACACAAAATATCCATCAAATCTTTAGGTACAAGAAAATTGAAACTTTGTGGCTTTCCATAGCTTTCATTCTAATTTTTAATTCAAATTCTTTTTGTTAAATCTCATATAACATTAATAAATTGTCACAAATACTTATGTTTAGATTCCTCATGGAACACCTAACGCTAGAAACATTTGGCAGTGTCAATTTGTATAGTTAAAGCTAATTTTTTCATGTATTCATGAGACAAGGGATGGGAAAAGTAATTGAGACTTGCAAAGGTTAAAATACAACTACATAGATAAGAAGCTATTGATTTGTTACAAGCCATTAACATTTTCTCACCTATGGACAGTATTTACATTTACTCACTTGGTGCGTCCTTTGTTGTGAAGGATCCAAATTCAAGATATACAGGCAGTATACAAAAGTCATCAATTTTTATTTACAGCGTATAAAGCTAGTCTACCAAAAGTCTTTTTTTTATATATATAATTTTTTTATATATTTTTTAAAAAACACAACCTTAATTTGTTAATATTTATTATTTAAATTATAATATTATAATATATATATATATATATATATATATATATATTTCAATAATGAAAATATAACATTTTAAATTATACTTTTTTTTATTTTAATATATAAATCTTGACTTACCTTTCTTTTCTTACATTAAAAAAATCTGAAAGATATAAAAGTGATTTATGATCCTCCACCAAACTGCCTAGCTATTTAGTAGAGTTGATAATAATTGAAAAAGTCATCAAACATATGAATACGATATATCTGCATATTAACAACTTTTATTGTGTTACGTTGAACATTTCAGGTTTTGCAAAGACTGAAAAGTACAAGATATGAAACCTAGGAAGAGCCTGAAGGGCCTGCCACATTAGTAATATTGTTACAAATTGGACATCGGACAAAGGGAGCTCCAGGAGGATACATGACTATGTTCTGGCAGTTTGCACAACGGAGTTGGAACTCTTGATGAGGTTCTTTTTGGAGAAGAAACAGATCATCAACAATAAATCAGTATACATTTTAAGCAAATGATTGATTAATAAGCATTAAGATTACACTTAAAAAAAGAAAAATTATTCTTACAATTACGACTTCAGTTGTATCTTAATTATACAAAACTAAAAAGGTTATTACAAGTGTTTAAGCTTTACAATCACTATGTAAGTCATACATGTAGTTATTGTGAAATTAACCACTACTTTAAGGTTCTTTCTAAAGAGTCTACAATAAAATAAGCTAAAGGGATTTCTAAAATGACTGTTGAAATGGCTTAATTTGACTTGATCCTATAGGTCAAGTAAAAAAAAAAAATCTAACAATCTAGTCAGATTTATATTTTAAAACATATTAAAAATTTTTGTTTAACTTGATCTTATGTTAGCATATATTTTTTATTTAATTAAAATTAAAAATATATTAAATATGTTTTAAATATTTTAATTTTATTTAAATAAAATATTATGTTATTCATTTATTTATTTAAAATTAACTCATAACCTATTTACACAAATCTTATTATACAAATCTTTATCGTATAAAATTATAAAATATTCCTTTCTTTTATATCTATAATTGATAATAAATAATATTAAATAATTAAAGTTTACATAATATAAATATTATAAAATATTAAATGATATATCATGAGTTCCAATGAACTTGAATATTGTAAATTTTCTGGAAGTAAACAATTTATATTAGATAAAAAGCTTATAATATCATAAAATAAAAATAACTTACTATTTAATTTCCAATTTTAATCGTATTATAATTGTCCATATATCATACCATAAATATTAAATAACACATAAATTTTTTGTTAAATATACATCATAAACATCATTAATCTAATATTTTTTTAAATAATAATAATTTTATAAAATTAGTCTTATAAACTTACGAATTAGTATGACTTAAACTTAATTAAATCATCACCTAAATATATTAGGCCAAAATTGACCTACTTTTATTTAGATAATAAATTTTTTAACTTAATTTAACATATTTTTCAAACATTTCATATTAACTCATTAAATTAAACCTATTTTCACATCTTAATAATTATGATGACAACATTTGTGAATATAAACTTCCATCAAGGATTGACCGAATCAAATTAATAATAATCCAGGTTTCGAGCTATATTTATATCCAGGTTGATAGTCTTTTCCCATTTCATGGTCTGCCTGCAACAAGAAATTCCTTGCATCAAGCTGATTTGGATAATTAATTTAATTTGATTGAAATATTATTCTAAGAAAAAAAAAAGTAAAGGTGCATACTAGTCCTCTCTTGACCTCAATTTATTTATACAGTATAATTAATGGCTGATAAGCATCAACTCTATGTCAAAACTAGCACAAATTAATTTTTCCTTGTCATCTGGTCATTTTGCTAATGCTCAGGGATTAGTGTCAGCAAAAGGTTTTGAAAAGAGTTGTTACAATTGAAAGTAAGGTTCTACGAAATGATAAGGAGACAAGAAAAATTGGCTTAACTACGGAAATTAAGACTTTCAAAACTTAAAATTTGGCATTAGGTGTTCCTTGGGGAATCGGACCCATACTATTTATTTAATATCACTTTCTGGCATTTTATTATTATTATTATTATTATTATATGACATTTAGCAAAAAGAAATTCAATTAAATTGAAATAAAAGCTATAGAGGGCCACAAGGTTTTAATTTACCCATACCTAGATAACTAGTTTGATGGATTTTTTTTTATGTTTATTTCTGAATTTATTAGATAACCATTCATGAAACATAACTACTTCAGGCTTTTAGGAGAATGGATAGTCATGGGTTTTAATTTTCCTGTACTACATAACTAGTTTGATGAATATTTTTTGTGCTTACGTCTGAATTTAATAGATAATCATTCATGAGATATAACTTCCTTAGGTTTTAGGAGAATTGGTAATGAAGGGTAAGTTACTACCACTGACATTCTTCCAGATAAAACTGAATTGGAGTCCAAGGTAAAATGGACCCGTACATTATCTAAAGTTAACGCCCAAAGAGTTCTTTTTTTTTCTGCATCAACTATTGCTTAGAGGTATAAAAGTCATTCATGATCATCCACCAATTTGTCTATCCATAATTGACAATAGTTCAAATATTTGTACAGCAAATACTTGTATAGCAAATATTTAGTATAGCAATAAAAAGCTTTGCTAATTAAAAAATAGAGAAAAATATTGTACCGGATACAAGATTGATAGTTTGACATCTGGTGCATCTCACATATGCAGCACCACGGGCGTGCATTAACACTGTGTTACAACCTCCACAAGAAAGTTGGGACAATTGCATTCCTGCAAGGACATCAGTTCAGTAAATCAAAGGTTCCGAAATGTAACCATCCAGTTAAAGTTCAACTACAAACAACCAATTCATCACTGAATTTGAAGTATTCGTGCAAGAGAGATATAGAGCAAAACAATGACATCATTGAGTTAATTAATCGCCCATATTCCACACACCAAAGATTGCTTATTGCACTTAATCCAAGTGAGCGGTAAAACTAACTCCACCTACTAGCCATGGAGCAAGAAAGTCTTTCAATTCTTATAAAATTAAAGAGGGAAAAAGGCGTACCAGGAGGAGGAACACGGGTTACGGTGTTGCACAATCCACAACGAAGTTCCGCTGTTCCTCTAGCGTACTCCATGACATTCCTACACCCAGTACACACAAGTTCGTTCCTCATAACTGCAAAGTCATAACGTCATCAATTTTTTAACATCTTTATGCAACATAATGTAGACAATTTCAATCTCCAACCCGCAAAACAGAAAACTCGGAACAAGATACATGCCCCTGTCCTGAAATCTTTATTCTTTACAATTGAAACGCGAAACTCATCCAAAATATGTTCTAAGAAAATATAAACATTATCAAGAAATCCCAAAAAATATAATGATAATAGTAGAAAAATTAAAGAAAAATAAAATTAAAGGTGGTGAGACGCAAAAATTTGTAAAGAAATAAAGAATAAGAATACCTGCAATGAAATGCAATAGAGCGATGGAATGAGAACACGTTGATATGAGAAGAGGAATCGATTGGAATGTCCTTTGAGATTAGAATTTCTGAACTCAACTATCGCGATCGAACGAAAGCTCGCCGCTCCTCTGGCACTCAATATTTGATTTGCTCTTCAAATTCAAGTCTTGGTTTGCTTATATACAAGCTGATTAATTTAGAAGCAGTTAACAACTTAAAAATGTTAATATAATAATAAATAATATTATTATATAATTTAGAAGCAGTTATCAACTTAAAAATGTTAATATAATAATAAATAATATTATTATATTAACATATTTAGTTGTTATGGTATTATATTTAGTAAAAGAAGTTGTCAAAGCAAATATTTCTCTTTTTTATCCAACTTTCAAGTTCAATCTTGATTATTTTTGTGCCTTTTAAACCTAATTATTATTCTTAAAAACAAAATTAACCCAATTATTTATTTATTGACGAGGAATTAACCCGAATTTATTGAGAAGAAATTTATTAAAATTTGAGAAGTCACATTTGATAATTAATAAATATTTTTTCTAATATTTAATAAACTTTAACCAATAAAAAATTCTTCAAAAACATTTTTTTTAAGTTAAATGGACAAATTTTAAAATAGGATGAATTTTAATAATTTTGGGTTAATAGATAAAGAAATAAATTAAAGAAAAAAAAGTGGTGTTAGATAAATAATAGGAAAGAAAGTTAATAAGAATTCATTTACCCTCTTTCATTTTTCAACCATAATTATTTAATTGTGGATTTATACTTTTATATATAAAAAATAATATTTTTTATCATTATATACAAAATTTATTTATTTTATATTTTTTTCTTTTTTTTTCAATCACACTTCTCTTTAAATTCTCTCTTATATTTAATTTTTTTATAAATATATAACTATATAAAAAAGAATGGTAAAAGAATATAGAAAAAACAAATGGAGAGAAAGTGTTATATCATTATAAAATGATATAAATCAATCCATATGCTTGAAAAAAAAAACAATTTTTATGTAAGAAAATTTGTATGATGAAGTTGTAACTGAAAAAACAATTACTTTCAAAAATAACTATGACTCCAATTTTTAGATTTAGAAGAACAACTTATTTCTTAAAATAAAAAATTTATCAATTTCGACTGTACTAAACCAACACCTACTTAGTTTTCTTAGTGCATCACAAGAAACTTTAAACTACTTAAAATAACTTATGGAGCATTTTGTGGTTGAAAAAATAATGAAAAGTCATAAAATAATTTATTTAGAAAGGGTGAATTTATTTTTTATGGTGTATAAAATTTTTAGTTATAAATAATAAAAAAGAAAATTTAAAATTTATTTATTTATTAACATTCAAAAATTAACCAAAAAAATACATTTTAAATTATAAAAATAATTTAATAATTAAAATATTGAGAAAATTTTAATATAAATTATTGTAGTTGAATATTTCTTATTTCTTAAATGCTACTATTTTTCGAAGGTAAAATGTGTTTCTATCCCTTTAAATAAGTTTAGTTCTTATAAAAAAAAATTATTAGTTTTTTTTTTAATTTCAAAATGAAATATTGGATTCTTTAAAGTCATACATTTACGCTTAACTAAAGAAAAGTAATTTAATAACATTTGATGGACTAAAAGTAATGTACTTCAAATTAAAAAAAAAAAACTAAAAATAATATTTTAAAATAACGAAGACCAAAACATTTGAAAAAAAAAATAACACCAACTAGTTTTGAAAAATATAAACACTTACTTTAGAATGAAAAGAATAATATTGGATAAAAGTTTACATTGAAGTAAATAATTGAATTATTTTTTTTAAATTGAGTTCTTATAGATCTTGTTAAGGTTATTCTTTTCATATAATCGAGTTCATTTTTTAAGCTAATGATTGAATTAGTTTTTAAAATATCTCTTTAAGAAGAAGAAAAAAAATGTTACTCCTGAAAAAGTGAAAGTTAAATGAATATTTTGATGCAATTTCTAGTATACATTTCTTCACCAACCAGCAACCACCTGAAGTTTTCTGTTGGTTACACCATCCAAGAAATCCTGAGAAAGAACCCTAACTTAGCTTCTTAGACTTAACAAATGATATGGTTGACCAATTTCACTGTCCCAATCTATATAATAACCCTCTCTAATAATCTGCACCACCATCATCACATCACATCACATACACCATTTTCTCAGTGCTTATTGATTGCAGAATGGCCTCAGAAAATGGAGAGAAAGTTGAGGTTGGTTTGAGTGCAACTCCAGAGACAAAAACAAAGCCACAGAAGAAAGATTGGGTTGTTTTGTCCCTGAGAATGGTTGCGTTTTTGGCCACTGCATCTGCAACACTTGTCATGGCTCTCAACAAACAGACCAAAAGCTTCGTAGTTGCCACCGTTGGTAGCACCCCAATAACAGCAACTCTTTCTGCAAAGTTTAACCAAACCCCAGCTTTTGTGTAAGTGTTTTGTTGACCATGTCTTTACAAATGCATTATTATCATGATGAGAACATGGTGGTGGTGGTGGTGGTGATGCAGGTTCTTTGTTGTAGCCAATGCAAATGCTACTCTGCATAACTTGGTGATGATAGCAATGGATGTGTTTGGACCACAATATGATTACAAAGGACTAAGGCTTGTGCTGATTGCAATATTAGACATGGTACATTTATTCATAATTAATCTTAATGATAAAATAAAATTATGTCATTTGAAAATCATTTATAGTAATCTGTAAACCCTAAAGTGTTCGGATTATATATATATATATATATATATATATATATATATATATATATATATATATATATATATATATATATATATATATATATATATATATATATAATTGATGTTTTTAAAACTTTATTTTAAATATTATTATTTTTATTTGTCTTTGATTATATATTTTTCTATTAATTATATGTTATATTTTTTTCTTATATTTTTCTTATTTTTTAAATATATAAATTGTAATAACTATTTTTCTTTAAATCTTTTTTTTCTCATCTATGATAAAAAAATAAATAGTTAAACAAATAATTTATATATAGTTATAAATATAATATTTTAATAAAAATAGTTGTCAATTATTTCTATATTCTTATACCTAGTTCTCAAATAATTATTTTCCTTACCTTTAATCAAAATATTACAGTTTTTGTATATTTTTATTAAGTTTGATTTTTTAAAATTTATTAATTTTATTTTTAAAGAGAAAAGATACATAGAAAATAGTGTATAAAAAGTTACAAATTAAATATAATTATTTAAAAGTGTTACCGTTTTGTGTTTTCTTTTTTTAAAGTTGTTTATAAAAAAAATAAAAAAAAATAAAAGTATTATAGTTACTTAGTTTTAAAACTAAATAAATAAGAATAAAAATGTTTTAAAAAATATACATAAAAAATATATATCACTCTATATATATTATTATAGAATATATATTGATAGATAAAAATTTTCTTCTTATTATTACTATAATCAATATTATGATAATTGAAAAGAATATAAGAATTTCATATAATTTACTTTATTTAATATAAATTTTATAGACATTTTTTTTATTGATCCAACTCTTAGATTGAGAGTTTTTTTTTTTTAATAATTCTAGACCACAATGCCATATAATTTAAAATTATTTATGTGATATAAAATTGGTAAAATCAATAATTTTTCTAGAATAAAAATTTACAAATCAAAATATTAAGTTATATGATATATATCATCTTCACGATTATACATGCACGCTAAATTTTAGATAAATTAAAAATTCATACTAAGTAAATTTATAATTAACGCTTATTTATATTTAAAAAGCATAGTATTATACACATTAAAATAAGATTAATTGATGAAATAATTTTCAAAATTATATATTAATTTTTGCAAACTTAAATCAACAACTCTTAATGTAACAATTAGATTAACGAAATCTAATATTTACAAATTCTATTAAGTTAAATAAAAATTACACCTAAATTAATTAGATCTCTTTCCATTATTATCATGAAAGAATAGGTTTTATATTGATGTATTTAACTACAAATCATTATTATGTATTTTATTAACATGCCATCAATACAAGTGGTGTTGAATTCAGTCTCCTTAATTATGTAATTTATAATAATTAAATTAAAATGAAAGTTTATAATATGTTGTTATTTTGGTGAAGATGGCCATGGCTCTTGCATCAGCTGGAGATGGTGCAGCAACATTCATGTCTGAATTGGGTAAAAATGGTAATTCACATGCAAGATGGGATAAGATATGCGACAAATTCCAGACCTACTGCAACAGAAGTGGTGCTGCCCTTATTGCCTCTTTCATTGGCTTCATTCTCCTCCTCATTATTTCAGTGATGTCCATCATCAAATTGCTCAAGCCAAATCGTATTAACCATGCTTCTCCATAACATCACACATCACTATACAACAAATGTTTTTCTTGCTTATATATATACTGCAATATTTTCTGTGTTCATCATAGAAACATGAATAAACATGTCGGTTCAGTTTCGTAGTAGACAACTTTTTCTTTTGTATCCTATGTAGAGTCCCATTTCAAATCCTTTATTATCCCGTTGAATATAAATATAAATTATACAATTTGTGTGGTCATAACTTCTTATTTCAAGAGTGAAAAATATAAGAAAGAATACATGTCATATTTTGTATATATATGAAATAGTTTGGGACTATATTAACCAAATCATTTTAAAAGACACTGTCGATCAAAATAAATAGGATAATACATATAATCATGGTTGTGGCTTATTTCACTTGTAGACAATAAGTTCTTTATTGAAAAGAAATAAACTTATGAGAATAATTTTTTGTATTTCTAATATATTTAGTAAAGGTATATAGTTTATTAATGTAATTATTTATATATAGAGTAAAAATATAACAAAATATCAAATAATATTAATGTCTCAATTATTATTGTCTAAATCAAAATAATAACTTAATATCTTTTTATTTTCTCAAAAGATAATAAAAATTTATTAATATATAATTTAAATAAAAGATAATAAAAATAATATTTTTAACATAAACTTATCCTTAAAAAAATTTGGATGAAATACATGCACATGAATATATTATTTATTTTAATTAAAATATAAAATTTGTAAAATTATACTTCTTATTCATATACTGTTATTCTAAAATATTAAAAAATTTAAATGATTATTATTTAATTATTAATATTTTAGTTCATAGTACACTCTAACGTCAAAATTATTATGAATATTATGACACAGAAAATTTTGTACGTTATATTATTGCTATTTAACTCGAATATATTGCTAGTCTTTTTAATTCTTAATATATGATATCAGATCGATATTTTTTTTTCAATTTAGGAGACTAAATTAAAATTATCCTCAATTTTGAAAAATAAAATCATAATTAAATTTATCTTATTTATATTTTCTATTGGTTTATTTGTTTTTTTTAAAATAAATTTTTAACATTATCCATAATTTTAAAAAATAATTGTTTTATATTTAATTATCATTTTTATTAAATCTTAACTAAAAATATAATATTAATTCATTTTATTATCTAGTTAATTTAAAATTTTATTCTATCAAATCAATAACGTCGACTATAAATATTCTATTGATTTGTCTTCATTTCTCACTTTCTCCTTTTCATTCCCCTCTATTTTTTTCATTTCTCTTCTTCAATTAGATCGGTGAGGGATTCACACTCAAACTTAAATAAGGTATGAATAATTCAATAAACATGTACTTTAATTTCTTTTATTAGGATTAATTAATTTAATAAATTAAAAAAATATCCAATAACATTTAACATCCGTATCAAGGTATACCAGGGTATAATAATTTCATACAGTAACAAATACAATTAAACACTAGCATATTTGTGGGTTATATATATATATATATATATATATATATATATATATTCACTATTCCAAAAAAAAAATTGAATTGGTTGATTAACAATATAAATTTTATATTAAAGCACATTAAGTCATGATTAAAACGATTATCTAATTACTTATTTCATAGTTATAAAACTTATCTTTTGATTCCTAATATATATATAATACAATTTTATATCTGTTGATTTTTATATCATTTTTAATTAATTGTTTTTATAATCTGAAAACATAAAAAATTTAAGTGTTTATAATGTGTATGAATCCTCAATAATAATAATGGTTTTAATTGTCTTCGTTTTAAGTAAAATAGTAAAGGGAATTAAATGGAATATTTTGAAAAGTATTCGGATTATTATTGTTGCAGGCATTATTATTCAATTGGCCTTTTCTTATCAAAATATTGCATTCAATGGAGCTGTTGAAATTGGATACAAATTCTGACTCCAAAGAGGTTAGATTTTCAAACCCTAGCAATGTTCACACTCATTTGTTTCTGAAGCTTGCTTGGAATATTTTATTATCCGGCGTCTCTGTTCGAATCTTCTATTCTGTTTTTATATATCACAATTGCTGGTTATGATCTTATTATCCTTGTTTTTTGTTTTCTTGTTCTGCTTATAACATTGTATGTTCACTTCAAAGAACAATTGTTTTAGTGGATGAAGTAACTTCTGCTGCTCAGAAGGATGATTTGAATTGTTAATTTCTTGATATAGTAATGGCTTAAAACTTTTCTATACCTTGACCCTTAATATGTATTTGTAAGCTATATGGTTTCTTTCTTTCATTGGGTTTGGGAACATTAGAAAATTTTCATTAAGTGATGATGACTTACTTTTGCATACACCAGTGATATTGGTTTCTTTTGATTACTTTTACTGAGGCTGCTAGTTTTAACAACTTTATCAATCTTACATATTTTTCAGGATAACCCTTTGGAGAACAAGTCAAAAAATAACAATGCACTTGAGTCTTCTGACAGTCTGAGAAATAGAAAGGTATGCAATATGGTCTTATAATGTGATAATGCATAATGCTTTAATGGTCCATGAACAATACTTTGTATTTTCCTTGGTCTTCTTTTGAGCAATCTATAATTGTCTAGATAACCATTATTGAGTCCAACTTCAATAATCTAATACCCATCTTATTGAAAGTGTAATGAAATATCAATTAAGTCAATGAGTAAATTCCGTTTTTCAAACATATTGCTTATCATATTAAAGAAAATAGTGCAATGAAAGTCTACCATTAATGACTATGTATAAGAGAGAGAGGGAGGATATTTGTTTTATTTTTTTAATAAGTTGGATTGTTGTTGCTATGTTTCAGATATCAGCTCGATGGAATCCGGTTGGAGCATGTCGACCTATAATTCAAGAAGCACCAGTTTTTTATCCGACTATTGAAGTACTTGTTATTATTATAGCCATTTTCACATTTGTGGTATTTTAATATTATATTTTGAGTAATTTGTTTTCTTATTGTTACTCTTTTTAATTAGGAGTTTGAAGACACACTCAGTTACATAGAAAAAATAAGACCCTTCGCTGAACCCTATGGCATATGTAGGATTGCTCCTCCAGCTTGCTGGGTTCCACCCTGTCCTATTAAGGAGAAAGATGTATGGGACAATGCTGCATTTGCCACCCGTATTCAGCAAATTGATTTGCTTCAAAATAGGGCACCTATGAGGAAAAAATGTAGGGGAAGGAAGCGAAAACGTGGAAAGCATTCCAGAGCAGGCACATGTAAGAGGAAGCCTGCTAATGCAGCTTGTGAAGAGAAATTCGGATTTCAATCAGGATCAGATTTCACGCTTAAAGACTTTCAGAAATATGCTAATTTTTTTAAGGAATCCTATTTTGGTTTGAAAGATGCCAATGGAGACAGAATAGATAGTGACAGTAACCATCAGACAAGATGGGAGCCCTCTGAGGAGGAAATTGAAGGTGAATACTGGCGAATAATTGAGCAACCAAGTGATCCGGTTGAGGTATTAAACATTGTCTATTGACTACTACATTAGTCTTTATTGCCACGTAACTAAGCAAACACTATATATGTCACTGTGTTATATTGCAGGTGTATTATGGAGCTGACTTGGAAACTGGATCACTTGGAAGTGGTTTTCCTAAGGCATCATCCATAACTACGAGTGACTCAGATCAATATGTACTGTCTGGTTGGAATCTGAACAATTTCCCGCGACTACCAGGTTCTTTGCTAAGCTACGAAGGAAGTGACATATCAGGAGTTCTAGTGCCATGGCTGTATGTTGGCATGTGTTTTTCATCATTTTGCTGGGTAAGTAGTCTGAAATTTTTTCCAACACTGAATTTATGAATAAGGTGAAGTGTTAAGACATCAAATGGAATATTACCAATTTTTTGTCATGACATGATGCGAAAAGTTTTAGTTATTTTTCATGTAAGTTTACTTAAAATCTTAACATCTGTTAATTTAGTTTAGATCATTTCTCATTTAGTTAGACGTGGCAAAATAAACAAGTAGAAGTAATAGATAATGAAGTGGGTTGGTACATACTTCATCATTAAATAATTTAATGTAATAGAATCCTCCGAATGTTTACACTTATAATTCGCTATATTGATATATTTGACATGTTGTACTATAAATCTAAAACCATATGTCTTGATCTTGAATTTTGCATTTATTTCCATATAAATCCTAACTGTTTCCTTGAAAGATAACACATTGTCATCATTTCCTGCTTTTGGAACAGCATGTTGAGGACCATCACCTCTATTCACTGAACTATTTGCACTGGGGTGACTCAAAAGTATGGTATGGAGTACCTGGAAGCCATGCTCCAGACCTTGAAAATGCTATGAGGAAGCACTTACCACATTTATTCGAGGAACAACCAAATCTATTAAATGAACTGGTATAATGCTACCACTTGTACTTCTTTGTTGCATTCACTCATTGGTTATTGTATTTCAAGTTATTGGAATTTCACTGTTTGTACGGAGAAGTATTATGATAGTAATGGTTTTGATTTTCGTCTTTGAGCAGGTTACCCAGTTTTCTCCTTCAATTCTTAAATCTGAGGGAGTGCCTGTGTATCGCGCAGTTCAGCATTCTGGGGAATTTGTTATTACCTTTCCAAGGGCATATCATGCTGGCTTCAATTGTGGCTTCAACTGTGCAGAGGCAGTGAATGTGGCTCCTATTGATTGGTTAATGCATGGACAGAATGCTGTCGAACTTTACAGTTTACAATGCCGAAAAACATCCTTGTCCCATGACAAGGTGTTATTTCGATCTGCACTGGAAGCAGGACGGGCCATTACAGAACTAGCTCTTGGAAATGAATCTCCAAAAAATTTGAAATGGAGAAGTGTCTGTGGGAAAGATGGAGATCTTCCCAAGGCAGTTAAGGTAATGATTCTCTCACCCTCTCCACTTGATAGTACCTACTTCAACAAATTCTGAAAGCTCCATTAAGTTTTGGTTTTAAAGTTTCAGCTACTATGCAAATATTTTATCCTGTACTTATTTCCTCTGTTACGTTTTTGGTGATAGGCAAGGATAAAGATGGAAGAAGAAAAGCTAGATTGCCTTCCAACTCATCTTAAGGTTCTCAAGATGAACAGTGACTTTGATTTGTACACGGAAAGAGAATGCTTCTCTTGCTTCTATGACTTGCACCTATCTGCTGTGGGATGTGAGTGCTCTCCTGGCAGATATTCTTGTCTTAAGCATGCTAATTTGTTCTGCTCATGCGGAATGGACAAAAGATTTGTTCTGCTTCGATATACTAGAAATGAGCTAAATAATTTGCTTGAAGCATTAGAAGGAGAATCACATGGTATTGAGGTGTGGGCAAATAAAGATTGTGGAATGGTTTCCGCCAATGCCAATGAGGTTTGCATAGATAAATCAGATGTTGAAAAAGATATCTACAAAACCAAGAATTGTGAAGAAAGGGATAACTTAACTGGCTGTGTAGGAACCAAGGATAGGTCAAATTTAAACACACCTAGTAGTCCTAATAGTCATATTACTTCGAAGATAGTGCAGTCTGAGTCTCGCCCTGTAACTTCTAGTGCAGCATATGACAGTATAGATAGTCATTGTGACAATATTAGTGATAAAACGTTTGTCGCAGACAAGGAAGATAAAATGGATCAGAATAGTTATCTGGATTTGAATCTTGATGTTACCTCTGGTGAAAATGAAAATCATGTGCTGGATATTGCAGATAACCATTACAATAAAGGCGTTTCAGAAGACGAAGAAGTATGCTGTTCAGAGGCAAAAAGGAAGAAGACAACATGGAACTTGGTGTTTAGGGCAGCTTGTCAAACTCGTTTTCTGTTCTAAGGACAGATATCTCGTGATGGTGAACGGGTGTTCACAATTATTGTACATTTTATGCTGGAAAACTTTCCTTTAGAATTTTTCTAAACATACACTTTCACTTATTCTTTCTTGATGTATAATATTACAGTAATTTCAATTATAGAATATACTAACAATTTTCATCAACATTCTTAGAATATACTAACAAAATTATTATATACAAATTTGTTAAATATTTGAAATTTTCATGAGATATAAAAATAATACAGTCCACTGTATATATAATATCTAGGAAGATTTTATGGTAATATTTTAAAGGAGTGTTATTTAATTTGGTGTTAATACTCTGTATATAAAAATAATATTTTTTATGAGATAAATTTGTATAAAGATATAACTAAACTTTTGTGAGACATTCTTTTATGAAAAAAATTTCACATTTAAAACTATATATTTATAAATATAGAAGGATATAACTTTTTGAACCTAATGGAAATCATATAAGTGTTGTTCATCCAATAGAACAGTAAATAAAAACTAAAATATAAAAAAAAATTAAAACTAAAGGGGAAGCTTCATAAGAATATATACATTCTTTTTTCAAAAAGAGACAAATATTATAAATGAAGAAGCATCATAATTTTTCCTCCTCTTCTTTCTAAATGTAGAAAAAAAAGTTTAATGAAGAAGAAATTAAAAGCGATTCATGTCATCTAGAAAAACTAGTCTTTATTATTTTTGAAACTTTATTTATTTTAATATACTTATTTTATGTAAGACATGAAAGATACAAATTTAAGATTTAAATAATTAGTGTGTCTTTAGAAAAAATAAATAAATAAATTGTATTCAAAACATCCCTCTTGTTTGGGGTATTTCCCCATCAAACAATCAATTGAAATGGTAGGATTTTATTAATTTTCATATTTATATTCCCTTTAAAGTATTTATTTTATATAAGTTATAACTATACATTTTTATTATTTATTTATTTATTTTATTAATTACTCGATCAAAGTTGGTGCTGAGAATTAGAATTTGATATGATAGGATATGAAAATAAATTAAGAATAGGATACAAGCAGAATAAATTTAATCTTAACAATAAACTAAATATTATGATTTTATTATTTCAAATTGATATATAAGATTTTTAAAAGTATAATTATTAGTCATATATTTTTATTTTAAAATATTAAATATTTGAATGATAGTTATTTAATTATTAGTATTTTAATTCATAATACACATTCAAAATTATTATGAATATATACTACTACTCTTTCTAATCCTTAATATATGATATCAGATCGATTATTTTTTTAAATGTTTTATTTTGTAAGAAATATTAGTTTTTGTTTTCTTTCTTTCTTTCTTTCTTTTTCCTTATGAAATGCTAACTACACGTTATACTGTAATTGTTCTTTGATCCGATAAATAAGAAATCATGTATTTCTGTATGAATTGTTGTTTGTCACCTATTCTCAACTCCAGTTTTTTTATCATTAATGGTATAACTGTCCTAAAAATTGTTATTATTATATATAGTTGAAAAATAATTTATATTGAAAGTACGTAATATATTTTATTAGTATTTAATATAAAAATTATTTTTATTAGTATAGAAACTTATTTATTTATTATTCCTATTATTATTATTATTATCCTAGATTAAATATATTGTGCATATATAGTCTTCTTATCTTTAATGTTATAGGCTTTCATGTAATTAACATAATCATATAAATTAAGTCATATAAACAAAAAATAAGAATAAATTAATTATTCAAAAAATAATTATTAATAGAATCTATTACATATCTATTATTACACAATTATATCGTATCATATCATGCACATGTTACATTCAATTCATATAAACATTTTTTAGAAGAATGATATTATGCTCTAAACTTAGATTATAATATCTAAGGTTACATTGCAATCGATATTATATCATATATGATACATTTCTTTTCACAAATCATCAATAATCTCAGCTCATCTTCAACTAATACATTAATCTACCTGATTGAGGTTATCAATAAAACTTAAGATCTCATTGAGTCTACACAAGCATAGGAACCACACTAACCTCACATAATTGTTACACAAATGACATCTAGAGGGGGGTGAATAGATGCACAAATTAAAATAGATGTCAAATTAAAAATTTATTTGTGAGTCAATAATTTGTTAAAGCGGAAGCAATAATATAATCAGGAAAGGAGAAAGAGATAAGGGAAAGAGAAGAGTACACAGAGATTTATACTGGTTCGGGTATAGTCAACCCTACATCCAGTTGTCAGTCAACTCTTAACACAAGAGTGACTCTTCATTCACTATCTTTCAAATTCAGTTTACAAATTACAATCAACTCAGTAGAAGAACCAGTAAAAAGTAAACTAATTAAAAAGACAATCACCTCCTTAGAAACCGACTAAGGATGAACACCTCCCTAGAATCTCACTAGGGATGAACACCTCCTCTAAACAAATCAAAGGATGAAAAACACCTCCTTAGAATCCCACTAAGGATGAACCCCTCCCTAGAATCACATTAGGGATGAAAAACACCTGTTTTTCCACCAATGCAAAAAGGATGAAGGTAATAAAAATAAGAACAGATACACCTGGGTAATGGAGACAACAAATTGTAGAAGTCTGTAGAATGTCAATCTCCAAGAACAAGTGTGATTAACAATGAAAACACAGAAGGCAGTAGAGAAGAGGGTTTTCTCAAAAGGTGTAAAATATCTTTGTTGCCTCGTTCAGAATTCTTTTCTCAAAACTGATTGAATTTCATTTTGTTGCATTTGAAATAATTCATACTCCTGGATGAGTGTGTTTTTACGTGTTCGTTTTACTTCATTTGTTCCTTCATGTGTTACTTCAAGAGTGTCCCATATTTCTTTTGTCGTCTTGCATTGTGAGACCCTGAAAAATTCATTACGAGTTAAGGCAAAAACAATAGCATTTCGAGCTCTTACATCATAATGGGCACGCTTATTTTCACCCGGCGTCCATTGATCAAAAGTCTTTGGAACAGCTCCAGACTCCGTTGTTCTCATCGGAATGTAGAGACCATTGAGTACAACATCCCAAACACCATAATCTAGTGTTTGTAAAAATATTGTCATTCTCGCCTTCCAAAACTGATAGTCTTCTCCTTCAAATAATGGTGGTCTGTTTATTGAGGCTATTTCCCTGTAAACTTGATTTTGCATAGACATCTTGACAGATCGTTTAGAAATATCTTATCTAACCAAGCTTTGATACCACTTGTTAGACAAATGACATCTAGAGGGGGGTGAATAGATGCACAAATTAAAATAGATGTCAAATTAAAAATTTAGTTGAGTCAATAATTTGTTAAAGCGGAAGCAATAATATAATAATCAGGAAAGGATAAGGGAAAGAGAAGAGCACACAGAGATTTATATTGGTTCAGGTATAGCCAACCCTACATCTAGTTCTCAGTCAACTCTTAACACAAGAGTGACTCCCCATTCACTATCTTTCAAATTCAGTTTACAAATTACAATCAACTCAGCAGAAGCACCAGTAAAAAGTAAACTAATTAAAAAGACAATCACCTCCTTAGAAACCGACTAAGGATGAACACCTCCCTAGAATCCCACTAGGGATGAACACTTCCTCTGAACAAATCAAAGGATGAAAAACACCTCCTTAGAATCCCACTAAGGATGAACCCCTCCCTAGAATCACACTAAGGATGAAAAACACCTCATTTTCCACCAATGCAAAAAGGATGAAGGTAATAAAAATAAGAACAGACATACCTGGGTAATGGAGACAACAAATTGTAGAAGCCTGTAGAATGTCAATCTCCAAGAACAAGTGTGATTAACAATGAAAGCACAGAAGACAGTAGAGAGGAGGGTTTTCTCAAAAGGTGTAAAACATCTCTGTTGCCTCGCTCAGAATTCTTTTCTCAAAACTGATTGAATGTAAATTGTATTTTCGAATTCTGTAATTGTGTGTGTTTAATTTTTCATCAAAACTTAATTAAATAGAAAAATAACATCAGAAAATGGTCGTTGGACATTAATAATATTATAGAGAAAATCAGGATGTATTCAAAAACATTTATTCTTTAAAACGAATATATTTTTCAAATTTGAATTGTCATAATTGATTATATTACCAGTATAATTAATTATGATAGAGAGTGCATCATAATTAATTATGATAGTGAAAAATATCATGTTATGAATTTTATCACACTTGTGCTTTGGAGGCTTATGCATAATATTATTACTTCATCAACTTGTACCTCCATATTCATTATTCTAAAACTTTATCTAGTCTTCAGGAATTATCTTGGGTTTGCTTGAATCATCATCTTTATCAAAAACATATATTGGGCATGTAGGGAAATGTTTCATATTGCCACCTACGTCATAAATTCAGCTTGTCCTTAAATTCATCTTGAATGGTGTTGACTTGAATGTAGTTGACTTGAATCATCATCAAAATCATCTTTTGGGAATGCAGGAACATTTCCATCAATCTCCCCCTCATTGCTTTCAATAATACCTCTTTAAGTGTCCATGGTCTTATATATATAGATATATCTCAATTAATTATGAGTCAATTTCCTAATTTGACTAAATTTCAACAAATATATTTTAGTATAAAAACATACTAACATTATCATATTTGTTAGTAGAGAGGGGTCTAAAACAAATATCGCGAGAGAGAAAAATGTAT
Organism: Sphenostylis stenocarpa; assembly: GCA_963425845.1. Classification (NCBI taxonomy): domain Eukaryota; kingdom Viridiplantae; phylum Streptophyta; class Magnoliopsida; order Fabales; family Fabaceae; genus Sphenostylis; species Sphenostylis stenocarpa. Next base: position 61,586,097 of record OY731406.1, read on the forward strand.
CCAAAGAAACACTGAGAATAAATTGTATTCACAATATAAACTGGTACACAAATATTATGAGAAAATATTTATAACAGGAATTGAAGTTTATTAGACTAACCAATCCAGCCAAAACAAACATAATTACTAAATTATCATTTAATAATATCGTCTTATAATTCATCACACTAGTCATCTTCTTACATTTATAACAAAATGCTTTATTTTAACTAATACTAAAATTATATATTATCTTATTTTATTTGTATCTACTCTTTTAGTTATAACTTTTTGTATAAATATTCTTTTTGGTTAATGCTTGTTTCATTAGATTTGTTTACTTTTAAGGATTTAATTTGAACATATGGAAAGTAAAATTCAAATTTGAAGCTATTTTTTAAGATTTTTAAAAATTTAAACAAAAATATTTCAAAAATTTTGTTTAATTAAAAATTTATTCACATATATTCTCTCTCCTCACACTTGAGCGAACATATTCTCCATCAGTTGATTCTTACTTAAATGAACTTTCACCGCCTTAAACTACTTCTTTTACCGTCTTGCCTTCATTTAAATAACACAAATATCACTAAGTGAAAAACGAGCAAGAAACAAGGTTTTTCTTAATTTTCAGTCATTTCCCTTTCAAAGCCCAATATTTACAACTCATTTATACTACAATCATTCAATAAGAATATCATAAAACACCAAAATAATATAACCATACATTTCTAATTTCATTATAACACTTCAAAACATATATAATTTATTTCCAAACACATAAAATAACTAATTCTTTTTAGGTGAATATTCTTGAATCTTAGCTTCCATACGTACATGTGTGATCAACTTAATATTCTTGATTCCAAAGTCTAAACATCATCCTCGTAACCAGAATATATCTTATTATTTAGATTTCTTCCTTAAACTTTAAAAAATAACCAAAATACAAAATAAAAAAAAATTATTTACCAATTCAAAATTCTATTTAGACATAATATCTCATTATTACTTCAATTTTCTTCTACTATTTTTTTATCTAAAATCTAATAAAGTTTCAGTACCTTAATTTTAAAAACAACATAACAAGTTTGATTAAAATTAGTATATGGTCTACTTTTTTAGAAAACTTAATAAAATCAAATAATTTACCTATTTTTACTAGAATATGTAATTTTACTATAATTATATTAAGATTTAATTATGCTTTTAGTTTCTAAAATTTGGGTTATTTTTTTTAAGTTCCTTAAATTTTATTTCTTTTACCCCTCAAATATAAGATCTTATTATTTAATCCTTAAACCATATATTTAAATGATTAAAAACAGTTTTTAAAAAATATTTTTTATTTTTCAAATTTAATATTTATAGATTAAAATACATGTGCTTTTTTAGTTTAACAGACTAAAAATAAAATGATGCTAAATTTTGAAAATGAAAATCATAATTGAATCTTATCTTAATTAGAAACTTAAAAATAGTATAATATAAGATTAGATGAAACTTAGAATAAAATTATAGTATGTTAGTCATTTAATTTATAACTGATTACATGAACATAAACAAATTATTTTATCATATTATGTCATTTTAGCCACAGAATAAGTTCCAGGAGTTAATTAAGTAAGATAAATTACAGTCTCTCCTTTAGAAATTACAAAATCTAAATTTTATAAGTAAATGTAAATATTTTTTAAGTATTTTTTAAGATGGAGTATTTGGGTCTTAAATTAAAACAACTTCTCGTTATTGTTAAAATTAATTGAAAAATGTTTTAATGTAGAAATGTATTCAATTATTAAAATTGAATCAATAAAAATAACTAAAAATTGTTTTAAACAAATAAAAATTATTTAAAATCAATTTTTAATTGAATTTTTAGATTTTTTTAAATGACATGATTAACGTATATTGAAAATAGGTTGTTATATACTGTCTAAATAATTTGTAAAAAAAATATTGTATAAAAAGATCTATTTTAAAATTTAAAATTTTATAAAATTAAAAAAATGAGCAGAATAGATTGAGTGTTATATTATGTCAAAAAAAAAATTACAAACTTCAAATTAAAGAATAAAACATTGTGTTAAATTAAAAAAAAAAAAAGAGTTATTAGTTAAGTATGTTCTTTCTTGCGCACCCTGTAAATTGTTTTATCTATTTATCTTTCTATGAATTTTTTAAAACATTTTTTCAATATTAATTTTAATTTTATGAAATACTTATTTCATATTCAATTATTTATTGTTTTTAATTCATATTTCTTTTTATTAAATTTAAATAAAGATATTTCAATAATTCATGTTATTACTTAATTTAAATTTTCATTCTATCAAATAAATCATATTAACTATAAAGTCTCTATTCACTTCTTTTAATTTTTTACACTTTTGTATCCTTATTTAAGTGATTTTATTCTCTATTCTATGTATCTTATTTTCTTTCATTTTTCATTATTTTTAATCTATTCTCACCCAAACAAAACATTGAATTTCAACATCTTCTCAATCCAAGATATATTAATGAGAGAATCACATTAAAGTTGAATAAGGTATGAATAATATGATCAAATATTATCAATATTTAAAATTTTCGCATATTTATACTATTTGTATGAACCAATACATAAAATGTTATAAATATGTCTAAAACAATTTAAATTAATATAAATAATTTAATAAATTAGAAAAAATTCCAATAACATGTAAGAAGTTGGTTGTGTGGGTAAATAAAAAAAATTATAATAAATTTTAACCAAAAAGAATAATTTTTTTTTTAAATGAAAAGAAAACAAAGGACCCACAGTTTTGTTTGATGTTACGTGGCAGACACGGTACATAGAGTTAGTTGGTTGGTTTCACCACTTTCCGTTAATACTGCGTGCCGTTAGAGCGGTTCCATTGACCCTTCTCTATTGTCTTTATCTTTTATTTATTTATTTATTTAAATTTAAATAGTTTTATTTTTATTATTTTCTTATTATTTATATTTTCTTAATAGTTCCGTTCATTTATTTTTATTTTTTTCATTCATTTAATTTTTATTTTAATTATTATGCATTTTCAATCTAAATAAATTCATACTCGTACCTACTTAAGAGTAATATTATCCTATCTTATCACAGATTTATTATATACAATAATTTATAATTAATCATCGTAATAGTAAATATATAAACTTTTTACTGTTTTATTTCATTATTTTCAATTCAAATGCGTCTTAAATTATAATTGAATTATTATTTAATTACTAGTTTTATAGTCATATAATTTATCTGATAATTTCTGATACATATACGTACTATTCTATTATCTTTTAATTTTTATAATATTATTTTTAATTATTTATTTTTATATTCTAAAATCATAAAAATTTAAAAATTAAATAAGGATTAAAATGAAAAAGTAATAATTTTAAATAGATATAAAATTTATTCAATGTAAAAAATTGGATGAGAAATAATATAATAACAAAGTGCTAGAGATAGAAAAGAAAAAAATAATTATAATAAAAATAGAAGACGATTTCAAGAAGCAAAGTCACCTTTCAAAGAAGTATCTAAACTTCTCTGTCGTGAGTTATTATAAATGATGAGACCATTTAGTGTTTATAATTTATTTATTTTTTTCTCAAAAATATTAAAAATGGTTTTAATTGTCTTCGTTTTAAGAAAAGATTGTAGACGGAATTAAATGAAATATTTTGAAAAGTATTCGCATTTTACTTAGGAGATATATTTTCTCATAATATCTTTTTATTAATTATTAATTTGATAATTTTGTTTCCCAGTCGACTTGTCAAAATAAATTAAAGAGATTTACTCAGTCAATTGTTGTTTCTGTTTCTCCTTTTAATTTTGTTGTCTTCATTCTGTGGGAACTGTTTGAATTTTGAGCATTTGATTTGATTCCAAGATTCATAGGATTTTGTACTTTTTTTTTTAATTTGTAGGTAATTGTTAAGGGGTTTCACAGAAATTTGCATATACATGCAAATTGAATTTGCATTTAGGTTTTCTTCACTGTGTTGATCTCTAAAGGAATTTCTAGTTTAATTCATTTGTACGCAATCACAACGTGAAAGGAACCTAACTATCTTTGCTGCATTGGGTGAGTATTTTGATGTTCTGCATTTGTTCCTCTTTTCCCCCCTCTTAATTTTATTGATTATTCCTTTTTACTGTTTTTAACGTTTTTTTTTGTCAGTTAGTTTGCTTATACAGAAGTAGAAAACTGTTTCTGGGTTATCTCCTTGATCTTTTGTGAACTCTAATGAGAAAGGGGTATCTGTTTTTTTTTTTTTGCAGGCATTGTTCTTCAATTGGCCTTTTCATATAAAAATATCACATCAATGGAGCAGTTGAAATTGGCTACAAATTCTGACGCCAAAGAGGTTAGACCTTCAAACCCTAGCAATGTATCACACGTATTTATTTCTTAAGCCTGTTTAGAATATTTTATTATCCGGCCTCCCTCTCTATTCGAATCTTATATTCTGTTTTTATGTATCACAATTGCTGGTGATCTTATTATCCTTGTTTTTTTACTTTTTGTTCTGCTTATAACTTTGAATGTTCACTTGTGAGAGCTATTGTTGTTCAACCCTTGTAGTTTAGTTTATGAACTAACTTCTGCTGCTCAGAAGGATGATTTAAATTGTTAACTTTCTGATATCGTAATGGCTTAACACTTTTATGTACCCTGAGACCCATAATATGTATGTGTAAGCTATATGATTTCTTTCTTTCATGGGGTTTGGGAAGATTAGAAAATAGTACTGCCTTTGTTTAGCTTTTTGGAATTACATACACCAGTGCTATTGGTTTCTTTTGATCTCTTTGACATTAAACTTTTACACCTCACTGTACCAAATTCTTTGGTAATATTTTGGATTATAAAATTATTAGTTATATAATTTGCTTCAATTAATTATTTACTTTGATTACTTTTAGTGAGGCTGCTAACAACTTTATCAATCTTACATATTTTTCAGGATAACCCTTTTGGGAACAAGTCAATAAATAACAATGCATTTGAGTCTTCTGACAGTCTAAGGAAAAGAAAGGTATGCAATATGGTCTTATATTGTGAGACTGCATAATGCTTACATGGTCCATGAACAATTCTTTGTATTTTCTTTGGTCTTCTTTTGAGCAATCTATACTTGTCTAACAATTAGTTGAGTCTAACTTCAATAATCTAATGCCCATCTTATTGAAACTGTAATGGAATATCAATTAACTCAATGAAGAAAATTCCGTCTTTCTAACATATTGCTTATCATATTAAAGAAAATAGTGCAATTAAAGTCTACCATTAATGACTATATATAAGAGAGGGGGAGAGATATTTGTTTTCTTTTTATTTTTAAAAAGTTGGATTGTTGTTGCTATGTTTCAGATATCAGCTCGATGGGATCCGGTTGGAGCATGTCGGCCTATAATTGAAGAAGCACCTGTTTTTTATCCAACTATTGAAGTACTTGTTATTATTATAGCCATCTTCACATTTGTGGTATTTAAGTATTATATTTTGAGTAAACTGTTTTCTTATTATTACTCTTTCTAATTAGGAGTTTGAAGACACACTCAGTTACATAGCCAAGATAAGACCCCTGGCTGAATCCTATGGCATATGTAGGATTGTTCCTCCAGCTTGCTGGGCTCCACCCTGTCCTCTTAAGGAGAAAGATTTATGGGAAAATGCTGCATTTCCCACCCGTATTCAGCAAATTGATTTGCTTCAAAATAGGGAACCTATGAGGAAAAAAAGTAGGGGAAGGAAGCGAAAACGTAGAAGGCACTCTAGAACAGGCACATGTAGGAAGAAGCCTGCCAATCAAGCTTTGAATTCTTCTGAGTCTGAAGAGAAATTCGGATTTCAATCAGGATCAGACTTCACGCTTAAAGACTTTCAGCAATATGCTAATTTTTTTAAGGAATGCTATTTTGGGTTGAAAGATGCAAATGTAGACAGAACTGTTAGTGAGAGTAACCATCAGACAAGATGGGAGCCCTCTGAGGAGGAAATTGAAGGTGAATACTGGCGAATAATTGAGCAACCAAGTGATGAGGTTGAGGTATTAATCATTGTCTATTGACTACTATATTAGTTTTTTATTGCCATGCAAATGTGCAAACAATATATATGTTAATGGGTTATATTATAGGTGTATTATGGAGCTGACTTGGAAACTGGATCACTTGGAAGTGGTTTTCCTAAGGCATCATCCATAACTACAAGTGACTCAGATCAATATGTCCTGTCTGGTTGGAATCTGAACAATTTCCCGCGACTGCCAGGTTCTGTACTAAGCTACGAGGGAAGTGACATATCAGGAGTTCTAGTGCCATGGCTGTATGTTGGCATGTGTTTTTCCTCATTTTGCTGGGTAAGTGGTCAGAAATTTTTTCCAACTCTGAATTTATGAATAAGGTGAAGTGTTAAGACATGAGATGGAATATTACCAATTTTTTGTTATGACATGAGGGGAAAAGTTTAAGTTATTCTTCATGTAAATTTGCTTAAAATTTTAACATCTGTTAATTTAGTTTAGATCTTTTCTCATTTAGTTAGAGGTGACAAAATAAAGAAGTAGAGGTAACAGATAATGAAGCGGGTTGCTCCACACTTCATCATTAAATAATTTAATTTAATAGAATCCTCAGAATGTTTACACTTATAGTTCTTATGTTGATATATTTGAGATGTACTATAAATCTAATAACATATGTCTTGATCTTGAATTTTGCATTTCTTTCCTTATAAATCCTAACTGTTTCCTTGAACGATAACACATTGTCATCATTTCCTATTTCTTGGAACAGCATGTTGAGGACCATCACCTCTATTCACTAAACTATTTGCATTGGGGTGACCCAAAAGTATGGTATGGAGTACCTGGAAACCACGCTCCAGCCTTGGAAAACGCAATGAGGAAGTACTTACCAGATTTATTTGAGGAACAACCAAATCTACTAAATGAACTGGTATAATGCTACCACTTATACTTTTTTAGTTGCATTCACTAGTTGACTATTGTATCTTAGGTTATTGGAATTTCACTGTTTCTACGGAGAAGAAATATATATTAATATTGTGTATTTGAGAGGTACGCAAATGTGTACTATTTATAGTAACATATTAATGTAGAAAGGGATCCAGTCTTGAATACAAATCAAATCCCTAACTACCCATCTTACAGATATACACATGCAGCTATTGCCATGGCACATAATTTAACTGAAGTGGATTATGTTCTGTTTTGTATCTTATATGAGATTAGGTTTCCTTCAATACCATAATCTTAGAGTGAGTCTTCTGTGTAGGGAAATCTAGCCCAATCAGAACTGGAGTAATTGATGATCTTTGCATGCCAACTCATCCAAATGTTTATCATACTTATAGTTTGTTCATTTCAAGTCTAGTGATGATGAGATGCATGCTGATCGTTGTAGTGTAAGATGCCTTTATAGGTATAATTTAAGTAAACTGTGGAAATTATGGTAGTTAGGTTTTAATTTCTGGGTATGTATACCTGGAACTAAAATCCATCATAGATTCTAGCAACCACATTAATAGCATGTGTAGGGAAAGGTGGTGATTGAGAATCGGCATTTCTATCTTAATGACTTGACAGTTCCTCATGACCAATATTCTTCATGATGTATTATTTTGTACGCAACAAACTTTCAAGATGATTATTGCTAATATTACAGACATAGCTTAAAAGTTTGGGAAAGTATTACGGTAATAATGGTTTTGATTTTCGTGTTTGAGCAGGTTACCCAGTTTTCTCCTTCAATTCTTAAATCTGATGGAGTGCCTGTGTATCGCACAGTTCAGCATTCTGGGGAATTTGTTATTACCTTTCCAAGGGCATATCATGCTGGCTTCAATTGTGGCTTTAACTGTGCAGAGGCAGTGAATGTGGCTCCTATTGATTGGTTAATGCATGGACAGAATGCTGTCGAGCTTTACAGTTTACAATGCCGAAAGACATCATTGTCCCATGATAAGCTGTTATTTGGATCAGCACTGGAAGCAGTACGGGCCATTACAGAAATAACCCTTGGAAAGGAAACTCCAAAAAATTTGAAATGGAAAAGTGTCTGTGGGAAAGATGGAGATCTTCCCAAGGCAATTAAGGTAATGATCCTCTCCCTCTCTCCACTTGATAGTACCTACTTCAACAATTTCTGAAAGCTCCGTAAAGTTTTGGTTTTATAGTTTTAGCTACCATGCAAATATTTTATCCTGCACTTATTCCCTCTGTTAACTATTTTTTGTGATAGGCAAGGATAAAGATGGAAGAAGAAAGGCTAGATTGTCTTCCAACTCATCTCAAGATTCTCAAGATGAACAGTGACTTTGATTTATACACGGAAAGAGAATGTTTCTCTTGCTTCTATGACTTGCACCTATCTGCTGTGGGTTGTGAGTGCTCTCCTGGCAGATATTCTTGCCTTAAGCATGCTAATTTGTTCTGCTCATGCGGAATGGACAAAAGATTTGTTCTGCTTCGATATACTAGAAATGAACTAAATAATCTGCATGAAGCATTAGAAGGAGAATCACATGCTCTTGAGGTGTGGGCAAATAAAAACTTTGGAATGGTTTCTGCCCATGCTAATGACGTTTGCATACATAAATCAGATGTTGAGAAAGATGTGTACAAAACCAAGAATTGTGAAGAAATGGATAACTTAACTGGCTGTGTAGTAACCAAGGATAGGTCAAATTTAAACACACCTAGTAGTCCTAATAGTCATATTACTTCGGAGGTAGTGCAGTCTGAGTCTCACCGTGTATCTTCTAGTGCAGCACATGACAGCATAGATAGTCATAGTAACAATAATAGTGATAAAAAGCTTGCCACAGACAAGGAAGATAAAATGGATCATGATGGTTATCTGGATTTAAATCTTGATGTCATCTCTGGTGAAACTGAAAATCATGTACTGGATATTGCTGATAACCATCACAATGAAGGTGTTTCAGTAGATGAAAAAGTATGCTGTTCAGAGGCCAAAAAGGAAGAAGACAACATGGATCTTGGTGGTGACAGAAACTTGTCAAACTCGATTTCTGTTCTAAAGACAGATTTCTCGGGTGTTCATAGATTTGATGGTGGAAAAACTGAACTGGATCAGCAATCAGATTCAGGAAAGCTGCACAACAACCTATTTGAAAAAGCAGTCATAGGCACCACAGATACTCTTATAGCTTCGACAGATGAAAGTTGCTTAGTGCGAATGTTTGGTACTTCTGTTGAGCCTGTAAGTTTGGGATCTGTTGTTCATGGAAAGCTGTGGTGCAGTAAACATGCAATATATCCAAAAGGTACGTCCATAGGTTCTTTTCTGGATTATATTTTACCTTTGATTATTTATTTTCTTGGAACTTGACTTGTCTACATTTTGGTACACTTGAAGGATTCAAGAGCCGAGTTCAGTTCTTTAGCATTCTTGATCCAACGAGAATCTGTAGCTATATTTCTGAAGTCATTGATGCTGGATTTCTTGGACCCCTTTTCAAGGTATCATTCCTGACCTTGTTTCTGTTTTAGGTTTGAGAACAAAATATATTGACAAGTTACTGTTTCTTGATAATACTAGAATCCATGTAGTTAACATTTTCAGATGCCAATTTCCTTTTTCATATGCATTTTGGCCTTAATATTAATTAAAACACAAAGTTTCATAGTCTCCAGTGTAGATTCAACATGAAGAATATTTTGATCTAGGAAGATTTTTTTTTTTCCTTACCTACGTTTCTTCATATTATATAAAGGTTTCCCTCATCTTTAAATATATTGTATGGTTGCTTCATGTATTGGTGGGATAAACCCTACAGCTGCTAGTTTTTCCTAATTAGATGTTAAATGTAGGGGCATCTTTTGCTTCTTTAGGTTAAGAACTCTATCACATTACTATATACCTCTACTTAATTAACTATGTCCAAGTCTCTATGCTAGTAAAATGATTTCAATTAATGTGTATTTCTATCTTGTTCCATAAATGTATTTCAGGTAACCATGGAAGAATGTCCAAGAGAGGCTTTCACCAATACCTCAGCGGATAATTGCTGGGAATCAGTTCTGGAGAGATTACATCATGAAATCATGAGGCGGAGGAGTCTAGGTGAACTAGAACTCCCTACCTTAGAGCTCCTGAAAAACATTAACGGTCACAGAATGTTTGGCTTCTTTTTACCATCAATTATTCAGGTAACAAACAAATGAATCTTATATATTAGCGCAACTTGAGCTAACACTAGTATCTTCTATGTATATTTATTATCTAATGTGAAACTAATTCACATAAATTCAAAACTTTACCAAATTGTGTTGATGAACTAAATTAACGTAGCTTACTATGGCAAATTTTGTTCATTGATAATGAATTAATTTGGAAACAATTTGGTAAAACTTGTTGTCGAAGAATGTTCCTCTGGAATTATGTACTTGCTTCTGATGTTCTATTACATTCTGACACTTTCTCAGGCTATCGAAGTTCAAGATCCCTGTCATATGTGTGTAGAGTACTGGAATCTCAAAGTTGCCCCTTCAGGCAGGATTGTTGATAACTTCACCTATGGTTCCAGAAGCCCTTTAGGTAATATCAATACCAAAATTTTTGGTATCAGTTTGATTAACCATAGCTTCCATGAAGAGATCAAACCAATACTACAAAGCGCAAGTCCTGATGAGTTAAGCACAATGCATAAGTTACTCAGCTCTGATGCACGGTGCTGTGAGTGGAAAGTGACATCGATGGCCCTGATGGATGAGATCCGGAAAGCTTGTCAATGAAACATGAAGATCTCAATTCTTTGTGACTCCGGATAGTTATATTTCATGTAGCCATTATAGTTAGATCCATTCTTTCAAAGATAAATTAAACTGAAGAGTTTTCTGGGTGAAGCGGAGATAAATTTTTGCAACTTGCCCATCATCAGTGACCTATGCACAGATGGATAAGGCCATTGACCCATTTTCAAAAATTCCTATACATTTTCCTTTTAAGGTCTACCCTTTAGCTGTAGCTGGATATAGGTTTACTTTGTTTTCCTTCTCTCTAAATTTCTGTATATACTTAGAAAATGCTTCTGTTACAATAAATGATACAAGGTTGCGAAAATACATATCTAATACTCAAATGCAATCGCTTCAGCTAAGAATTTTACATGTATGTTCATAGTCTCAAGCAAAATGCAATGCATAAATCCTTATATCTTACTACCCAAACCGGCTGCTTTAAATATGACACAATCTTATGTTTGATAAATTGCAGGTTTGAGATTTCATTCATTTCTAAGTTGATGTTAGTCCTGCATTATTTGTATTTAATTTGAGTGATTTATCGGCGTGGTTAGTTCATTTTACAATGAATCGAGACATACATAAGATAAAATACAAAATTAATGATTATGTATCAACTCAGAAAATTGTGACCCAATTATTGTGAAGAGGGAAGATACGTGGGATAAGATGAAATATACGTCGCAATATTTAAAAAGAAATATATATATATATATATATATATATATATGTGTGTGTGTGTGTGTGTAATCTTAAAATTACAGGCAGACTTAATTATGTTGACGAATTAAACCTTTACATTAATAATTAATGAATGCTATTTATTAAATTAATAAATAAAAAATAAAAGTATTATAGAAAAGCAATGCATACTAAAATTGACAATAACATTAAAAACTTTATAGATCAAAAATTCATTAACGGCTGTAAAATATAAAATAATAGAAAACGATTTTAGGTTCAACATTAATTTAAAAACTGTGTATTATGTTAACCTTTACTTCTAAGAAAGAAAATGAATGAAAAACAAGAGAAGAAGAATATTCTTTCTATATACACTTCATCAAACCAATCCTTAAGTTCAATATTCATGATGACGGAATCTAAAAATAGACCTATGTTATTCTATTTCTATACCAAAAAATCATAACGACGTCGTTGCTGTTGAAGCGGGACCCACTGTCTTAAAAAAAAACATTAAAACAGTGCACGCAGAACTAGAGAAACTAGCCCAATTTGTTGAAATTAGTAAGTTTTGTTTGTCAGAGAAGCAGAAATCGAAGAAACCAACCCTTTCGCTTGCCATGTTCTATCATAATCTTCAAAACCTTATTCAATTTCTTGAAATTGAGGTTCGTAGCACGCAAGAATTGAATAATCCTAAGATAGTAGCACTCCAAGAACGAAACAGAAGAGGGGGAGTGAAACGACGCCGTTGAGGCGGGAGCACGAGGACGCACTGGTGTTCCAGCCGGAGCTGATGACGTGACCACCGGGGAGGAAGGGCGGAGGGGGCGGGAGGCCGTCGCCGAAGATGGAGTAGTCGAGGAAGGACTGGACGCCGTGGACGGCGAGGGAGGGGGTGGAAAAGAGGTCGGGGTGGGTGAGGGGGGTGTGGTCGAGGGAGAAGTTGGCGGGGGAGTTGTCGGTGACGGAGATGGTTTTGGCGGCGAGGAGGGTTGGGAGGCGGGCGCGGCGGGGGAGGAGGAGGAGGTCGGAGAAGGGGAGGCGCTGGGGGACGACGTGGTAAGGAAGTAGGAGGGGATCCGGTGGCGGACGGTCGACGGCGGCGTCGCGTGGGACGAAGAGAGTGGCGCTCACCGGAAGGATGGTGCCGTTGGCGGAGGAGAGGATCGAAACCCACGAGCTGAAGTCACCGGCGCCTATCAGCGCATCCAGAATGTTGTTCATTTGTTTCGTTGGTGGAGAGGGTGGTGCTGGAGTGGGTGTTGGAGTGGTGGGGCCCACCATTATGAGGATGAGGAGGCAGAGGAGGATTTGCATTTTTTGCGAGGATGAGGAAGAGCTGCTTCTTTCGTTTCTTGGGAAGAAGAAAGAAGAGAAGCACAAAGAGACGGAAGAGGGTTTTCTTTTCCTTTAAATCACACATCTCATCACTCACTCTCACTTTAATAGTTTTAATCTCATGGAAAGATTAAAACATATAATTACAATTCAAAGATTAATTTATAATCCAACCTTACAGTCCTCATATCTGAGAAACTCATTTTGATTTAGTTAAAACCCTAAAACTAAAATTGGATAATTAAGAAAAAAGGTTTAATTAAACTAATTTTAGATTCAATCATGGGAATTGATTGTCATTGTAAATATGTTTTCCAATAAAACAGTATTTAACTAAACAATGTGGATTAACCTAATTCAACATACTTTTTTAACCACTTGATTTGACGAATTAAGTCAGTGGGGTTAATATTAGGCATAAATAAAAATTAGCTCTTATTACCTGCACTGCATTATACATGTATACCAAGAAAACAATATTATTATACAAAATCAAATATATACTGATCGATTAAATTCACTCATCAAATTGAAATGAAATAGACAGAGAGAAGATCAAATTGAGAGTTTAAGTCAAGTCGTTTTCATCAAGTGGCTCCTCTTCATCTTCAGCAGCATTGTCAGCCTTTAATCCACTCACATCACCTGTTGGAAGTTTTCTTGCAAGCTTAATGATCTGCAGATAGTGCACTCCAAAAGGTCATACAGAGTTGAGCCCACATATATAAACCCCATTAATAGAAGTAATAGCATCAGTAGTCACCGGTTGAATATTGAGTGTTACATAAAATTTGACAAGCAGTCGATAATGGCAAAATAGGATTTCAAAGAAGGGGCAGCTTAAAAAAAAAAAACAGGACTGGTGAAAACATACAAAGAAACAATAGCTGAAACCATGGGAAGCTTCTTGAAAAGTAAGAGAGGCAATGCTGAGCAGAGCCATCATGAAAGTAGTTTACAAACGCAAGGTGCTCCATGGGCTTAAAGAGGATACAGATAGAGTGAATAAAGTTACAATGTTTAGGACGTACAATAAACAATCTGAGGATACTCAAGTAGTAATCTTCAGAATTGCTATAGTAGAGTTCACAAAAAAAAAATTCTGAAGCCACGCCGGAATTTTCAGAATAGAAATCAGGTATCAGTAAAGTGGTTTCTAGAGTGATGCGAGACAACTAGCTGTGTTTTCCCCATTACATTTACTTTGGCTCTGGTAATCTGGTTACGCTATAAAACATGTCTAACGACAGATAGTTACAAAGTGGAGGGTTAAGAGATTTAAAGCCAAGTAAAGGTCAACAAGATCCTCTAGTCACTATGGGAGGTAACCATTGAAACCAATTGGAAAATAAAAAAGTTGGATTATTGGATCTATATAATTTATGGATTCAACAATAGGAAACCTAACATCATGACAACAAGCCATCAAGTTTATAAGGCTAGATTGTATTCATTATGTTTTACTTTTACTCAACTATCGTCCAAAAGAACTCATAATAAATCACTTACCACATGGTCAAGATGTGAAATACCGCTCGACTGAGCAATACGTTTGATTTCTTCAACATCTCCATCTGTGTAGGCAGCAAGTAGCTTGCTAGCACAACGGTTCTGGTCACTTCTGAGAAAAGCATCAACCCTAGAGACACCACAAATATGCCCATTTATTCATCAATTAAATCAAATTCAATATAGCTAAGGATAATAACAAAGAACTCTCCATTTTTCTAAAAGCAAAAACTTTACCATATGATTTATGCTAGGAACAAGAGAAAATTAGAGTTGGAAATCAAAAGAAGAAAAGCCAATAACAGGGACACAACAAAAATAATGATGACAAATTCAATGCTATAATGATGACAACTTCAATGCTATAATGATCCATATCACACTGGTTCAGTTTGCAGCTACTTGGCAGAATAACAAGGAGGAGCCAGAAACTTACTGAGAACAGTCATTATAGCACTTCTCAGCTTGCTTAAAGTCATTAGCATAAAGGTAGATAACAATTGCACTAAGATATGCCTGCATTATGACAAGGTATATGAGAAAGTTTAGCACAAATTAATTAATAGTTTTAACACATTATTCTCAATTGTATAGAAACATTTATCCACTTTCAGTGTAACAATGATGAGGAAGCTATGCACCAATTTTAAAAAAGTCAATCATTTTCGAACTGAAATAAAACACTTATCCATGTCATAAACATTAGACAAAGTTATGTGATTGCTTCTACTGTCTGACACAACTCTCTTATTTCTAGACTTGGAACTGACCGTGTGAAAATGTGGAACAAAACAAAGCACATCATAAAAAGAGTGTCAAACAAATAATTGAGTTAACAATATTAATAAAAAGGATTCTTATCCATTGCCCTCAACTTGCATCCAAGTTTCCAAGTGCTAGTTTGTATGTTTCAAATCAAGCAACCATGATGAACTACATTGCCTGCGCTCTGATACTATATATTTGTTCTGGTGAACCTAAAAGATTACAACAATGATAAACATATTTAATGGTAGAGTATAACTGTATCCAGACTACGGAACATTAAATTTAGCCTCAGATTTTATTAGTGAAAGGATTAACTTGGAGAGGTGAAGCAATAAAGCAACACATTTACTTGAGCTTGGTAAAGATTTCCATAACTCACTGCCTAAGAGCACCACCAGTAAGGTTATACTTATTTTAGGATCAAATTTCTTGAAAACCTGGAATTTTAGGGAGAGAGAAATGAGAAAACAAGATGTAACAGAACAGAAAGGAAACACATTTACATCATTACTCACAACACAATGGTTCAGTCCATAAGTTGACCCCATAGCTCTATTTAATAAATTGTTGACATAAAGACACAAATACAGTTTATCTTGTGTACGTTCAGTAAACTATGGAAATGTGACAAAGAGAACACATTTAAATCATTACTCACAATGGTTCAATACATAAAATTTACCCTAAAGCTTTATTTTTAATAATACTATATGACGACATAAAGGTAAATACAGTTTATCTTAGGTGCACTAGTAAACTAAGTATTTAAATACTCAACAGTTTCCTAATTACTTAGTAGTTAATACCATATATATTTTCATTATAGAAACACATTATCTTAAAGGATGAGATATCTTCCCAAGGAAAAAAAAAAAAAAAAAAAACTGTAAGAAAGCAAAAAGAACCACCCAAGCTTAATAGATTC
Source organism: Sphenostylis stenocarpa (assembly GCA_963425845.1). NCBI lineage: Eukaryota > Viridiplantae > Streptophyta > Magnoliopsida > Fabales > Fabaceae > Sphenostylis > Sphenostylis stenocarpa. The sequence continues at coordinate 61,602,124 of OY731406.1, forward strand.
CTCAATAATATCAAATGACCACATTAAGCTATACATTTTTTGAAACAATGCTTTATAAAACCAGTTTAGAGAATTCTTAATTTTTTTTGGTAGCAAATGCATTGCTTCAAACCTCCAACTAACAATGACCAAAATAAATATCAACTTAAAGCTTAAAAAGTTACTATCCCAGTGCTCCGCCATTTCTATAGATGCAAGTTCCAATTGTCACGGGCATAATTAATGCCACTATGGATAGATATTGTTAATCTAGTCTTCCACACAAGAGCACAATAAAGCTAATACCCTTACTTAACACACCCAAACTGTCAGCATCAGAGTATTCACTTATTGTCATACTTACAATGTTCCAGCATATCCGTTTAAAAGGCCTACCTATTACCAAATATTTTCTTTTTCAAGTCTCTGATTATAAGATATGATGTAAAATACAGAATACAAAGTAAAAATATTCCAAACCTTGCTCTGGCTATTGGTAGCATTACACTTATCAGCTGCCACGCCCAATCTCAACATGAAAGATGCAGCATCTGTATATCTGTGTATTATGAAAGCAAGCCCAACGAAATATCCAAGTCAACATACAAGAATTGACATGTTCAGAATTTGCACTGATGAAAATAATTTGTGTATTAGCATTCTACAAAAAGTATGAATTCAGCTTTCAAAAGTAGCAGTTATTGACTAACTGGTTGGCATATTTCTGTTTATATAAAAAGAAAAAGGAAAAGATTTCTGCAGAAAGCTTGGAGAATAAGAAGCCCTCCTGGGAGGAAAAAGGGGAAAAATCAATAAATAGAGATTCCCAAACCCTATCTATAAGGGAAGCCCCTCTTAAAAGATCAAGCCTAATATCAAGTGGAAACCAGAGGACTAATCTTCTCCTAGAGACAATGCTCATTCAAAGAAATCTACATAAAGATGTGCACATAGCCAAATGCCCCAAATATCTTTCCTGAATCAGCAAAAGAGCACTTTAAGCCTCCAATTATAAAGTGGGCATTGCTATTCACAGCACCAAACTGCCACATTCAGTGGCGGCCTTCTTGGGAACTGAGGACGGCCGAAATTTTGTAACTCTCATAATTTATGATTTTGGCCCCCCTACTTAATGATCATTTAATATATTTACTTATATATTTATAATTTTATCCTCTAGCCTCCTCTCAATTTTGAAACTCTCGTACAATTTATGATTTTGACCCCGAAACTTAATGATCATTTAATATATTTATGTATATATTTACAATTTTATCCTTTGACCTTTTCATCTTCTTTTACCCTTTTATATTTATTTATTATTTATTAATAATATATTATTTAACCCTCCCAAAATCAATGGTCAAGGTCAGTCACTGGCCACATTGCCCCCAATATGGTCCTTTATCATCAAATCATTGGTAAAAAGTGATAATTCTTTCCAGACCCCAAGTTTTGGACCTTAAATTATTTAACTGATTTACCATTCTATTTCTTTTTTATTACATAAGCCCAATCACATCTATAATGCATCACATGCAATAAGTTGAACATTAATAGGCATGAAATTAACAGAATAAAAATATAGACATTCTGCAGGATAATGACACATGGACATGGTAGAAAAAAAAACAGATGCACAGGGCCTTGCACTTGTGGATTTCATCATTTAGCAAACTCCATCCATCTTACATTGCACTTTTTAAGAGTCAACAATAGTGTTCAACTTATACATTCTCAGCAATGCCAACATACAAAAGTAAGACAAATCAATGGAAAAACAATGGAAGATAAGTTTACTTCATACTCTATGTACCATCAAAATGTAATGCCTCAACTTCTAAGTTCTAACAAAACTTACTTTTCAAGTTTAATATAAACATTAGCAGCAGCACGATATAGATCAAAGGCCATTTGTTCTCTTCCATCATCTTCAAGAATTGTACAAGCATCTGTATAAAGCTGAATAGCTTCTTCAGACATATTATCTTCCAATGCACTAAAAAGAGGGGCAAAGGTATTATGAAACATTGATTGTTGAAATAATTGAGAGAGAAAGACCTATATAAATAACTTCCCAATAGACAGTAATACTGTATTATATATACAGATGTAATATATGCATTAATTTATGTTTTTACGTACAGCATCTGCATTCTGCAGCAGTGCAGTACATAATGAGATAAAATATGATATGAGAACCATCATGATATGTTAAATTTAACAGACTAGTATGCATGGCTTTTAATAATTTATATTGACTCAATTACTGCTTTCTTTCTAGCAACCATTGACTGGAAAAAAAAAAAGTTCAATATCAAATCTTCCTTTGCAGAGAGGAACTTTATTAAAGAGAAGAGGAGGGAACACAGCTACAACACAAGGCAACAGAAGGAAACATGTTGAGAACATGAAAACATAATGAAAGTATAAATGCTTCCCAATCCCTATCAAATCTGAAATGGCAGCCATTTAGAAACACCCCCGGCAGCACACCAAAGAGAGGCCGTATGAAAACCCATCCATAAGCAATCCAAATGCCGTAGAAGCATATTTACAAAATACTAAGGCTCTACGAATTTAGCATATTATAGCCTCCATATATAAACTACTAAACAAATATACCAAAAACTATGTTTGGAAATCGGAGGAGGAAAAGCAGCAGAGAATCTTCAACAATTGATAACAAACTATCACATAAGAGAATATGACACTGATTTCAACCTACAATCTTAAAGACAATAGGTTGGTAGGTCTTTCTCACTTATATATTATTCAACTTGTTCATTTTTATACGATATGGGACTCTCATTCACACTTGAACTCCGACAAAATACAGATACATCAAGGTTTAGCCTCCTAGATGTTCCCAAGGGATAGATGTAAGTTACCGTATACCAATCTAGTAGAGCTTTCACATTATGAACTTCATAAGATTTTGGTTAATATTAATAGCAACTACACAATAATAAAACAGAGAACTCTGTTGCATCGAAAGAGGGTAAAGGAAACACTCTGTTTACCGGGCTCCCTTTGCAAGGGCGTCTGATGCAGGTTGTGGTCTCCCACACTCCATGTACAATTCAGATGCCCTTCGATAGAAGTCCAAAACTTCCTGCCAGTGACTTAGATCCTTTGCCAGAGCAGCGGCAGATTCCATGTGCTTAGCTGCATCCCAAGGTCTGGTTTACGTGTCAAGGAAAGACAAAGAGACTGATTAACCGGTGAATCTAATAACACTATATAGTACCGTAATAATTATTTTTCCCTTAATGGAACAAAATGAAGAAGGAAGACAGATAATCATCTGATACAAGGATACGATGAAAGCATTTCTTGTCCTTTTGAAGCTTTCTCATATGCTATTTTGGCTTTCTCATGATTCCTGGCAACTCGAAACCCATTAGCTGAAAAAGAAAAAGAGTTTAGCAGATTACCATCAACCAATCTTTTCTCCAAAATTTCATTTAGCACAAAAATCATATATTAAGGAAGCTTGAACACTTTACCTGCCTGCTCATAAAGAGCAGTCGCACTTTTCCAATCCGCACTCCACCTCGTGAGACTGAGGGTCGTCCTGAAATGAAAAAGTAATATAAGTGTATATATATGTGCGTTAGTTCATGAAAAGACAAACATAATTACTATGGCCTAGAATCAATGGGCTGAACCACAGTTAAATCATATTGAGAATAAGAAGAAAATACACTGCTGAGAGCTGATTCACTCACATAACTTAACAACAGAATCAAATTAACGTAATCTTCAAGTACAGAGGCACTTTCTCAAAACCAATTTCATGATCAGTATGATTTGAACAGTAGTTGGATCACATCATTCGGACAAATCGATCTAAGAAACAAAATTGTGTGCTGCTGCTACATCAATTTATTTCATTTAATTGTAAAAGAACACATAATATAAAAGAATTAAACCCAGACGATTAAAGAATTAAACCCAGACGATTAAAGAATTAAACCTAGCTGCAGCGAAATCGACAGTGGCATTTAAAATTGAGATTGCGCATTTGATTTGAAGAGATAGGAAGGAAAAGAGAATGGAAAGAGAAGAGGAACAGACAGCTTATCAGCCTTGGAGAGCAACTTGTTGGGATCAGAAGCCGCCATGGATGGTCGATTGCGTGCGTCTTCTGCAGTCCCTCCGATTCTAGTGTGCGAGTGAACTCACCCTGCTAACATGCCTCTCTGGGTCCACCCGCAACCTACCACGTGGCACATTTTATTAAATAAATAAAAATGAAAAATTACCCATTTCGATCCTCTAACAGTTTAACAAACTTTATGAAAAAAAAAAAAAGTTTAACCATCTTCCCAACTTCTTATATAAAAAAATACAATATTTAATTTTAAATAAATTACTAATTTGTTCCTTAAATTTTCAAATTCATGGAAATCTAACAAAGAACAAACTTAATCTAATGTAACAATAATAAGACGAATTAAATTGTCGTCTTTTCTGTATTTTTAAAGACTAAATAATTTTTTTTACTTCTTAAAGACTAAATTACCGCTAATTGACATGTTTAGGAACTTAATTAATCATCCATCTTTAATTTTTTTTACGTTACTATTTAATTATTAATTAGGTAAGTTTTGTTTTAAGTTTAAATCAGTGATAAGTTCTTAAGTCAATAAAAATAACTTAAATAACAATTTAAGTTTTCATTATATCAATTCTTTAAATAGGTTTCAAATTATATTAATATTTCATTAACAAGTATGGTTTATATACGTCTTAGTATGGTTTTTAAAAATAAAATCAATAGATTAAAATTTCAGAAGCTTAATACAAAAATTGACTCTATCAAGGATGATAATAATTCTATTAAGGATGATAATGAAACTAAGATATGAACATTCTTGTTATTCTCACTCTCTTGATAATAATTCTATTAAGGATGATAATGAAACTAAGATATGAACATTCTTGTTATTCTCACTCTTGTTATTGAACAAAAACATATGTATGGTTATAAGTGTTACAACCACTTGAAATTAGGGGTCAAGTAAAAATATCATAAACGATGAATCTCAATTAGAAAAACTATTATACCTTTAACATGATTACTCTTCGCCTCTTGTAAACCTCAGTTTCATTGATATTTATATGTCAGATATGAATTCAAACATGGCTTTCAATTTCACCAACTTTAAATTCATCACCCTTGGTCTTGTGCTTCTCTGCAATAACAACATTTGATTTGTTTTCTCTCTTGTATATAAATTTGTGCAGTTTTGTCATGAATAAGATTTGAGATATTCCTTCTAAATTTTTTTAGTTAGTATATGTTTCTATATGGTATCTAGAGCTTCAAATGATCCAAGAGGCGGAATCTAAGACTTGAGAGCGTTGAAAATCAGTGTTGTTAAGAAGCTTGCGCCAATGAGACCAGAAGTTGTGTGTGAAACAACAAAGGTGTTTTTTTTTTCAAGATTGAAGGGGCAATCTCTTGTTGAGGACAAGGAGATAACAACACATCCAAGATTGGTCAAGAAGGCATGACTAGATTCGGTGGATGATACAGCGAGCTTTGCCAATATTTTATGGAAAGTTATTTGATGATTGGAGGATCAAAATGCTAGCCATTTTCAAGTTCTAGAATGTAACTAAAGTAGTCACTATTGGGATCGAGGTTCCTAAACCGAAAGCTACTGATGAGGAGAAGAAAAACTACAAGGTGCAACAAAAGTGGGATAACAAAGCAAGGTTTTTCATTTTTCAATGTGTAAACCCCAAGATTTTCAACAAAATCTCGAAGGCTGCTACTATTAAGGAAGCATGGAAAATTCTGATAAAGATCTACAGAGATGGTGACAAGAACAAAACGGTAAGGCTTCAAACTTTACGTTGACAATTTGAATTTCTGACTATGGATGAGAGTGAAACTATATCAGAGTATTTTGGTAAAATTCAAAAACATGTGAATGTTATGTGTTAGGTATTTCGAGGAGATTCACATTGGTACATCCCCTCAAATTCATTAGTAGCCCTTCCATGTACTGTCATTCACCCTAATGAGACACACTTACTTGACTTACTCTGTCAGAAAGACTTTTGATACAAAAATCACTCGGACTCACTGCCGATAAATCTTCGGCTCTAATACCACTTGTTAGGTCTTTCGAGGGAGGATTCACAAGGAAGAAACACACCAATAAGACATGAGATCAACCTACATAATGGATTGATACCACTCTCAACCCAAACCCAAAAAGGCAATCACAAGCTCATCTGACGTAAGAAGAAACATCTAACTCAGAAGTTATCATGTTGATGGCTCAGGCCAATGTTGGTATAGAGGATAACATCTCTTGGTACTTAGATTCAGGTTGTTCAACACATATGACATGGAGGAAGAAGTGGTTTGTTCAACTGAATGAAGTAAATCAAGATAGAATCAGGTTTGCAAGTGATAGTTGCTTTACTGCTGAAGGAAATGGGCGAATGGTGTTGAAGAATTTTGATCGCAAGGAGGTAATAGTGGAAGATGTTCTAAATGTACCTAGGCTGAAAACAAATTAATTGAGCTTAGGCTAGTTGTTGCATAAAGGTTTCAGGATGACTATGGAAGAAAATTCGTTGAATGTGTATGATCAAACCAAGAAACTAATTATACACGTCAATTTGTCCTCAAATAGGATGTTCCAAGTCAACATGCATGCACTTAAACATCATTGTTTTACTGCTACAAATAGGAGTGAGTGGTTGTGGCATCTCAAGTTTGAACATCTAGGTTTTGGAGATTTGAGCCAAAGGAAGATGGTTTTTGGAATGCATTCTAAAAGAGATATGTAAAGAGTGTGCACAGTACAAACAAATTAGGAACGAGTTCAACAAATTTCTACCTCAGAAGGCAACAAAGAAATTAGACGTAGTGCACTCAGATTGAAACACCATGGGAAATATACATTTCATTATTTTCATTAATGATTTATTTAACAAGGAAAATATGGACCTATTGTATGAGGAGGAAAAGTGAGGCATTTATTGTCATCATTCAATTTAAAACACTGGCTGAGAAACAATATGGATAACAGTTGAAGGTGTTAAGAATTGATGGACGTGGGGAATACAATTCTACTGAGTTCAATAAATTCTGTGAAGAAACAGGTATAATTCATGAAACAACTCCTCCGTACAGGCCACAACATAATGACACTACAGAAAAGAGAAACATAATTCTCCTAAACATGGTAAGGTGTATCTTAAAAAGCAAGAATGTGTCTAATTTCTTGTGGGGAGAAGTTGTGTCAACAATCACTTATGTGTTGAATAAATTATTGATAAATATTGGGTCATGTATATATATTATACATAATTTAAATGTGTTAGGACCATTATTTATTAAGTCAAATAATAAAGTGATCTGACTAAATTAAAAAACTTTGGCTAAAGGCATATGTCATGAAAATAAAATTGTGTAAAGATCATAGAGTAATTTCTAAGTTGATGAGGGGCCAAATTGGAAATACTAAAACTTAAGTAATTAACCTAATTCTAGTTATTTAAAGGGTCATGGTCCCCTTTTGGGAGCACACACAGAACGTAAGTCTCAGTTCCGTTCCTTTCTTTTTATCCCCATCAAGAGAGAAAATCTAAAGGGAAATACATGTGCTCTTCAGGTGGAATATCATAAGATCAATAGTGCTCTACAAGGATATTATCATTATGGCTAATTCATATACGTTTGCGCATTCAGTTTACAGCATGTTTATGAGTATGGGATAATGTTTATGTTTGATAGTTAGAATCAAAATCAATATTATAATTATTATTAATTTTTCAACAAGTAGTATCAGAGCTACTCATACTTGATTCATGTCTGTTTAATTTATAGAACCCTAATTATGAAAATTAGGTTTAATTTTATTTTAAACCATTCAAATTACCTAATTTTATGAACCCTAAGTGAAGAATAATCTCCAATTTTCGTGAACCCTAAAATTTAAATTTGGGGGTAACATTCCCAATCTGCTTCTGCTCGCTGATGGAACCATGGAGGAAGCTATGAATTCTTCTTCTTCTTCTTCGTTTTTTCCTTTTGTTTTAGTTTAAGTTTCAAGTTTTACTGAGAAAGAAATAGTGTTTCAAGTTTCAATCTTTCTTGTATTGAGTTCTTTGTTCTCTTTGAATCTTTTGTTTTGTTTTCGCTTTCTTTTCATGGTGAATATGGATGGGTTTGGAATTGGGGGTGATGTTTAGGGAGTTCCTAACACATAGGATCTTAGGCAATTGGTGAATGTTTTCACAAGTGTGGTTGTTCTTATTTTATTGCCTTTATTATCTGGGGTTTAAGGGAAGTTGATGTTAAATTCCCTGTTTAGGGTTTAAGTGATTACTGTTAAATCCCCTTTTAGGTTTTAGGTGGTTGCACTATTTCTTGAGCAGTGTGTTAAAGAGGGTCAGAACTATCTATGTTTCATCCCTAGTGTGATTCTAGGGAGGTGTTCATCCTTTATGTGTTAGTGATAAAGGAGGTGTTTTTCATCCTTTGATTTGTTCAGAGGAGATGTTTATCCCTAGTGGGATTCTAAGGAGGTGATTATCTTTTGAATTATGTTGGTTGTTATCCTCAGTTCACACACAGTAGCCTTTTAAGCTTCAGGTTCTAAATCCTTAAACGACATGTCGTGTATCTGAACCAAAACCTTCAGTTATAATTGGTAATTTATGAATTCTAGAGAGCTTTTTATTCTGCTAAGGATGACCTTGTTTTCTTAAGGTTGGTATCTCTTCCCAAGGTACCGAGCCAAGTTCGGATTTGGGTTCGAATACCTTCTTGCAGCGTCCTCTATCAACGATGGTTCACGCTGGTGGATGTCGCTGATATATAAATGAAATATTCAATTTTTTGTAGTTTAATATTTTTTTGTTAGCAAATTGAGTCAAGAAGTCACCAAAGTAACATCTCTTGAATTGGGCAATTCATGAAAAATATTGAATGTTAGTGTTTGTGTATATTCATGTAAGTATTAGTCGGCCCAAAGGAAGATTAATATTTGACAGAATTGCATACACACTTGTAATGATAAATATGTGATAATTATAAAGATTTGCTTTGTCGATGATAAATCAATCCAAAGACTGGTTTGTTGTTGGACGTACTTTATTGTCAATATTTGATTATTACAACAAGATACTCATAGCAGTTAATATTACTGTCCAAAGACTTGATATTGATGGTGCATTGAATGTCTTGAGATGGGTTAAACCATTATTTGAATATTTATAATTATTTATTTTTATAATGTGAGCATAATTAGTTTTATTTCTCTTGTTCTATATTCAGCTACAATTGCTTCTGTATCTGCAAATTTAAATTTTGTTTTGATCCTCAATGAAACAAATTTTAAGGACTGGAAAAAGAACATTGATATTATTCTTGATTGCATGCATATGGATCTTGCATTAAGGACTGAGCAACCCCCTACTCCTATGGATTCAAGTACCTCTGAACAGAAGAGAGATTATGAGAAGTGAGATTGCTCAAATCGCATGAGTCTAATGATCATTAAGCACGACATCCCGGAGGTGTTTAGGGGCATTGTTTCCGAAAACATCACAAGTGCCAAAGAATTCCTTGCTAAAATTGAGCAGCACTTTGCAAAAAGCGATAAGGCGGAGGTAAACACTCTTCTTCAGAACTTGATCTCCATGAAATATCAAGGCAAAGAAAATATCAGAGAGTACATTATGAGCATGTCTAATATTGTTTTTAAACTCAAGGCACTAAAACTTGAACTCTCATAAGACTTGCTCATTCATTTGGTGTTGATTTCTCTTCTTGCAACGTTTAATTAGTTTAAGGTATCTTACAACTGTCAGAAGGATAAATGGTCTGTTAATGAGCTCATTTCACACTGCATGTAAGAAGAGGAAAGATTAAAGCAAGACAAAACAGAAAGTGTTCATTTTGCAAGCACCTCCAAGGCTAAGATCAAAAGAAAAAGATTGGAGGATCCCGAGAAGGAAGCTGCTAAGGGTCCAGAACAAAAGAAACAAAATCAAGAAAATAAATATTTCTTTTGCAATAAGACTGGACACGTAAAGAAGAAATGTGTTAAATATCATACTTTGCGTGAAAAGAAAGGGTTGCCTAAACTATCGGAAGCCAACTGATTCTGAAAGTTGGATATACGTTGAAAATAGCAAATCGATGGAGATGAAGACTATTGGGAATTTTAGATTATTATTGTGTACTGGTTATTTATTTTAAAAGACACTTTTGTTGTGCCATCATTTACACGGAATTTGGTTTCAATTTCTTATTTGGACAAATTAGGTTATTTGTGTTCATTTAGAAATAATAAGTTCGATTTGTCTTTTAATTCAGATATTGTTGGAACTGGTTCACTTTTGGCTTATGATAATCTGTATTTACTTGATATTGTGGTCACTTATAATGAAATTTTTAATACAGAATCTCGTGGTACTAAACGTAAAATTGAGAATGCTCACTCAGGTACATTATGGCACAAGTGCTCAGGTCACAATCGAATCGTAGCGCTTGAGCTTGTGTTACACTCTTAAAGATATGGTAAGGAATATAATTTGTCATTTCACCTTACCAGAATCACTCTAGGGAGAGGCACTAAAGACGACAGCTTATATTCTAAACAAAGTATCAATTAAAGCAACTATCAAAACATCTTATGAGCTTTAGACTGGGCGATAGCCTAGTTTGAAGCATTTCCATGTGTGGGGTTGTCCAGTTGAAGCAAGGCCTTATAAGCTAAATGAAAAGAAATTTGACTCCCGAACAATAAGTAGTTATTTTGTTGGTTATGCTGAAAGATCCAGAGGATATAAATTTTATGATCCCACATTAAAGACAATTTTTTGAAACGGGAACTACTATGTTCTTTGAGGACACTGAATTTGGGGGGAAGAATAAGATTAAGAACTTTATCTTGGAAGAAGAATCGGTAACAAGTCCAGAACCGATTCAAACAGTTACTTTTGATAAAGTAAGTTCGGAACCTCCACAAGATAATGAACCTCATACTCAAGATGATTTGGTTATTCGTCAAGAACAAACTCAAGATCCTCAAGAACCTGTGCATCATGAGCTGGGGATAGTCTAGTTGCTAAGGGAGACAAGAATCAGTGTCCAAAGGGGAATTTGGAAATTGAAAAAATACAGAAGATTCCCTATTGTAGACCTCAAATCTTGCCCGGTTTCTCAAATAAATATCAGAAAGACTTCCATTGTAAAGATGGGTAAAGCTCCGTTGGGCATCTAGCAGCATCAATCGGCTTTCGTCCAAGGAAAGGAGAGCTCTTCTGAAGAAATAAAAGGTGAAATGTGAAGAAACACTTGGGATGACCGTCCCACATTCCAGATGGTCGTCCCAAAGTGAATTTTCAAGCTGAGACGCGCATCCCAAAAGCCAAACGCACGTCCCAGCCAAAATTGCACCTTGGGATAGCCGTAACAAAGTCCAGACGGTCGTCCCAACCAATTTTTCACCTTGGCACGATCGTCCCAAATGTCCAAATGGTCGTCCCACCTGACAGGAGTTGGGACGGTCGTCCCGATGTCCTGACAGCATTAAGCTATAAATAGAAGCCTTATTTGCAGCTTTTTCACACACCAGAACTCATATTCACTTCTCTCTATACTTCTAGTACTCGAATGATCTTTCTGATTGCCTATAAGGTAACAATCAGTTAAGGAAATATCTTTTAAGATATTTGGGCATTCGATAGTTTAAAGCTTTTCTTGTATTCGAGAGAGGAGAGTCCCTGTAGTGTGAGAGGATAGCCAAAAAGCATCTTCAGAGTTGAAGATTTCTATAAAATCTTGTTTCGGAGGTTCTTTTCATTACTCTTCTCTTTTATTGCTTTATTTAATGCTTTCTTATATGCAATAGAGATATGATCATGTAGATAATCATTTTTTAATATCGCATAATAAAGAGGGTTGAAGTATAACTTTATTGTCTTTATTTTAAGAATATTCCATCATAGGAAACCCGAAAGGAGCGTTGTGGGAGTGCTAATACCTTCCCCACACGTAACTAACTCTCTTACCCAACTTTGGTTGTAATGGCCAAAGTTGGTTTTTCTTAAACCAACACCTTCTTTTTTTCCTTTTCCAATGTTTATGGTAAAAATATTGGTGGCGACTCCAAAACCCATTTACGAAAATCTCATTCTTAAAACTAGTTTGGTTATCAGACACCCTAAGAGCGATGACCATATTTATTAAAACAAACGCGAGTCATCAAAACATCGCGTCACTCCGACCGCTTTTTTGTGGCGGCGACACCTATGCATTATCTGTAGGGAGTTTGATGTATGCCCAAGTATGTACGCGTCCAACATAACATACATAGTTGGGGTTCTAGGAAGATATTTAAGTAATCCAAGAATGGACCATTGGAAAGCAAAAAAAAGGGTCATAAGATATTTAAAGAGAAAAAAAGATTATATGATCACATACAGGAGGTCAGATTAGTTGGAGATCGCTAGGTTTTCTGACTCAGACTTTGCAGAATGTCAAGATAGTTTGAAATCCTCTTCAAGTTACATTTTCATGTTGGCAGGTGGTGCAGTTTCTTGGTGCAGTGTCAAGAAAATCCTTACAGCTTCATCCATTATGGTAACAGAATTTGTAGCATCCTATGAAGCATCAAATCATGGAATATGACTGGGAAATTTGGTCACAGGGCTGAAAATTATGAAAGGCATTGAAAGATCACTTAAGTTATATTGTGACAACAAGCTGTATTGTTAATGAAAGAGTACAGAGTGGACAGATTTCCATAGAACAATTAGGGACAACCCCCATGATAGCAGATCCTCTAACTAAAGGACTTTCGCCCAAGGTCTTTCATGAGCATGTTTCTCATATGGGTGTTTTACAGTTTGAGGAATTTGTGTTTAGTGAGAATTAGTCATTTTCATATATTTTATGTTTTATGTTTAATTTCATGTATGTATACATTGATTTTTTGGATATATTTGGTTGTCTATAGATATGCGGTTTTTCATTCATTCATTACACTTTGTACATTAAGGTTATTATATCGATCTCGATAAGTTAAAAGTTTAGACAATTTGAAAATAGACGTGTACAGATCATCTTCACATAATTTTTCATGCTACACATTTTATGATGAATTCATGTCATTTGGTTATGTCAGGATTAGTAATCATTGTTGGTTTTAGTTGCGATTATGCAATGAAAAGCTATTTTGGTTCTATATCCCAATATAATCAATGAACGAGACTTTTAAAAGAATATAATGGCAATTTTGAGTTCATAAAGTCTAACACATTTGTAAGGTTGTAAGGACATATATATTTGTGACTAGTGGGAGATTGTTGGTAAATATTGGATCATGTATATATATGATACATAATTTAAATGTGTTAGGACCATTATTTATTAAGTCAAATAATAAAGTGATCTGACTAAATTAAAAATGTTTGGCTAAAGGCATATGTTATGAAAATAAAATTGTGTAAAGACCATAGAACAATTTCTAATTTGATGAGGGGTCAAATTAAAAATACTAAAACTTAAGTAATTAACCTAATTCTGGTTATTTAAAGGGTCATGGTCCCCTTCTAGGAGCACACACACAGAACGTTAGTCTCATTCCCATTTCTTTTTTTTCTATCCCCATCAAGAGAGAAAATCCAGAGGGAAATACAAGTGCTCTTCAGGTGGAAGATCATAAGATCAATAGTGCTCTACAAGGATATCATCATTATGGTTAATTCAGGTATGCTTTCGCATTCAATTTACAACATGTTTATGAGTATGGGATAATGTTTTTGTTTAATAGTTAGAATCAAAATCAGGATTATAATTATTATTAATTTTCCAACATAAATCACGTACCAAGAGGCTAAATGGTATAATCCCTGAAAAGGCTTGGATTGAGCATAAGCCAAATGTTGCAAACATGAGGATTTTTAGCTTTTTATGCTTCCAGCATGTGCCAGATCAGCTAAAAGGGAAATTGGATGACAAAGGAATACCTCTAGTCTTGATTGGCTATCATTCAACAGGTGGATATAAGTTTTTTTATCTCAAAACAGGAAAGGATCAATTAGTAGGGATGTTGTTATTGATGAAAACTCATGCTGGAATTGGAAAATTGGTGATAAAGGAGTTGCATCCACAATTTCTCTAAAAGATGAAACTGCAAAAGTTGAAAATGCCTCAGACCAAGAGGGATCAACTAATTAACAAGTAAGGAGATCTCATTGAATTAGTTAGTCAGCTACATGTTTCCAGTATTATGAAATGTTCAATGATTTAGCAGTCACAACTGAAGGAAATGTTGTGCACTTTGCACTAATAGCCAAAGCAAAACTTGTTGAATTTAATGATGCTATATAGAATGAAAATTGGTTGACAACCATGAAGGAAGAAATTGATGTCATAGAAAGGAATCAAACCTGGAAACTTGTTGATCTACCTCCAAATAAGAGGCCTATAGCACTAAAATGAATTTACAAGGTGAAGGCGAATCCTAAAGGTGAGATAATGTGGCACAAGACAAGACTTGTGACGAAGGGGTTTTTGCAAAAAGTTGGAATAAATTATGGTGAGATATATGTCCAGTGGCTAGAATTGAAACCGTACGCATCATTGTTTTTATTGCAACCTATGAAAATTGCTCCATACACCAACTAGATGTGAAATCTGCTTTCTTGAATGGTCCTCTTGAAGTGGAAGTTTATGTGGTACAGTCACAAGACTTTAAAGTTAAGGAGTAAGAACACAAGGTGTACAAGCTAAACAAGGCTCTATATATGGACTCAAGCAAGCTCCAAGAGCTTGGAATCGCAAGATTGACACTTTTCTGCAAAAAATCAATTTTGAGAGGTGTGTATGTAAAGTGTTAGAACCATGATAACAAGGTAGATAAGCTCATTATATGTCTCTACGTAGATACTTTGTTAATTACCGGATGCAAGATAGACTTGATTACTCAGTTCAAAACTCAAATACTAAATGAGTTTGAAATGAATGATCTCGTGGAACTCAATTATTTCCTTGGTATTGAGTTTCAACACACAAAATTTGGCACCATCATGCATCAAACCAAGTATGCAAGAGACTTGATGTTCAGATTTGAAATGCATAATTGTAATTTTGTTGTCACACCAATGGAGAATGGCTAAAGTTGGGAAAAGAAACAAGTGAAGAGCAAGTTGATCACACTGAATATCGAAAGATTATGGGAAGTTTGAGATATTTGTGCAACACTAGACTTGATTGAACTATGGAGTTGGTCTAAGTAGATTCATGCAAGAACCAAAATTGTCTCACATAAATGTTACCAAAAGGATACTAAGATACCTACATGGTACCTATGATTATGGCGTCCTTTTTCCTCAGAAGAAATCAGAAGGAGGGTTGGAACTAATCGGTTACTCGGATGATGACTGGTGTGGGGATAAGGAGGGTAGAAAAAACATTGTTGAGTATATGTATGTTTTACTGTGGAGACGCACCAGTATCTTGGAATTCAACAAAAGAACCTGTAGTAGTATTGTTATCTTGTGAGGCTAAATATATAACAACATCACAAGTTAAAGGAGTTAAAAGCATAATTGGTTCAACAACCAAAAAATCTTGTGGAGAAACAAATGTGCAATAGATTTGACTAAACATTCTGTCTCTCGTAAAAAAAACAAAACAAGCATATTGAGACTAGAGTTCAATTCTTGTATGAACAAGTCAAGAATAAAAAACTTAAAGTTGAATATTACACATCTAAACTACAATTAACATGTGTTTACTAAGGCTCTAAAAGCTAAGAGATTCAAGAATATAAGAGATTTAATTGATATTATTAGAATTTTGACTTAAGAAGAAATGTTAGAAATTAAGTTAAAATTAAAATAAAATAGTACAGTTAATACTATTACATTTAATTTGTTTTCTCTTGTAAATAAATTATCGTTATGCAATTTTGTCATGAAAAAGATTTGAATTATTCTTCTGTATTTTTGTAATTAACTTATGTTTCTATACGACAGAGGATTTTGTGACAAATCTATCTTCATTCGCATAACTATTCTCGAACCCTATATATGTTCCCAACCCTTTGTTACCATCGTTCCAACAATCATTTGGTGGGTCTCTCGATTCTCCAAGGATTTTCACTTCCAGTGTTGTCACCTCTCCCCAAACTGCCTCCTCTTCCCAACTCTTCCACTTGTGCCTCCATCCACTGTGTCTTTATTTTTTTCCTTCTATAACACCACCATTTTCTTTAGGCTTGTCTCATTCAATTTCACATGGAGAAAATATTGCAAACACGAAGTCCAAATTTTAACTACCATTATGTTTTTTAACAACTATAAAATGATGTCTTGTTAAATATTTTTCTTCATTTAACTTTGTTTTTTCTCTTTAATTTGGATTTGACGTTACCTTGGCTTCTCAATTTTTGTAGATTATTTTTGGATTTGGTATTCCAAACCAACCTAAACCTATTTCTACCACAAATTAAATAAGTGGGAAAAAAAACAATTCAATTAGAAATTAGGTTATAATTGTTTTATTTAATCCATTCCATTTTTTCAAATTTTGGAAGGAGTTCATTGATGGTAATTATTGTAAAACTTGATTGAAAGTAAAATCACCTATAACACATGTTTTATTGGTATATATAATAATTTTATTTTCTCTATCGTAGATATTTGATATTCATGAATATCATTTTTAAATCTAAGTCACGAATATATATATATATATATATATATATATATATATATATATATATATATATATATATATATATATATAATTATAATGATAAACCTCTCTTAACACGTGTAAGAATATTTCCCTGTTTTTTCTGTCACTACCTCAGTCTCCATTATTCTTTTTATTCCTGTTTCAGTTTTCTGCAAGATATTTTGTGTTTCATCAATATTCTTCTGTTTCTCATAAATACCTTCTGTTCTGGCATTATAAAAAATGGACCCAACAAATTATTACTGTTATTATTAACAAAATAATTATTCAAATCATAATACTTATTAATATACTTTATCAGCACAATAAATCAATAATTTTTCTTCACAATTTTGTTATTTATTCATTATTTTCATCAATCAACTTCAGAGTGTTCACCATTTTCAACGATCCACAAACTTTGAGAGAATTTAAAAATCACGACTGACTATTAAAAATAAAACAACAATAACAACAACACCAGTTTATTAGACATGATAAAAGAAAGTACAAGAGCTAGAAAGCCATTAAAGAAAGCTAATCATAAAAGCTTCCTAGTAATTAACCTCAACATAAACTGAAACATGTTTTATTCAAATCAAACACGTGTTTCTTTTTTTTTTTTTTTTTCAAAATAACAACATAAACACACACACCATGCAGAAAACTTTAAGCAAACCCTAAGAACATAGAAAGCAAGTGGATTTCTGCATGAACCCAAATTATTAGGTAGGTGGAGAATGAGCAGGGAAGTAAGCATCAGTGATTCCTACAGGAGGAAATGGAAATGAAGGAACGTCTCCTGGCCATGGAAACCCTGGAACGTATGGTGATGGAAGTGGAAAGGGACGTGGAAACAATGGACGTGGAAATGGAAAAGAATATGGATATGGGTAGGGAAACATGGGTGGAAAAAGCTGGTTTTTGTCGTATTTTTCTTCTTTCTTTTCCACGTAATAGCTGCTTCTTGGATCTGCTTCTGCTTTGTGATGATGTTCTCTGTTTCCAGTGCTAGTTACCACTTGTTTCTCATCAGCTGAAGTGGTAGCACTCGTGAGTTTCCTTGCAGTGCTTGGAACAACTTCATTGTTCATCACTGCAACAAAACAGAACAAAAGCATAAGATTAAAGGCCATTCTCAAAGATCTTTGAAAAGTTGTGTTGCTATAGAGAATATGTTAGAGCCATATATATATACATAGGTCCAAATTATATACATGTATATAACATTTTAAAAAAAATTGAAATATATTTTAAGTCTTCATAAACCGAAATGAATTTTGATTTTAATTCCTGTAAAAAAAATCCTTTTTTTTTTAATTTAATGCTTTTTATTTTATTTTATTTTTAGTATTATATAAAACTAGTTAACTATTTATATATTAGAAAAAGTTCAAGAAACTATTTCAAATATAATGATAACATGTAATAACTCTTTTAGATTTATAAAATAAATAATATTTATCTAAGGAGAAACATTTTCTATTTTGAACGGATGAAAATAAAATTAAAAAAAAAGGTATAAAGACTGAAACCAATAATTTACATATTTCATAAAGACTAATTAAAAACACTGATTTAAAACTTTATAAGATGAAAAATAAATAAAATAAATTCAAGGATCAAAATCGAAACTTGGTAATTTAGGAGGGGTTGCAAATAGGTTGAAACCTTTAAAAAACCTTTTTATTGAAAACGAAGGATGATTTATATTTCTAAAATGAAATAAAAGAAATAAAATGTATTTAGGCTAACTAATTTCTTTTTAATTTGCAGGCACAAAACAGATTTACTGTCTATTGTTACTTAATATAACAATAAATAAATAAATAAATTCTTTTATTTTTTTCAATATGTTTTTGTTGATACTATTTAATACAATGAAATATTTTTTTCCTACTTTTCTTTAACATTTCATTAAATATTTTCTTAATATATATATCTAATAATTATTTTTAATAATATAATAATTATTTCGATACGAATATCACATTATTTAGAGTTAAAAATTAATTTATATATATATTTTTCTCTTAAATTATTAAGAAACGTTTTAAAGATGAAACATATATAATAAATTACATTTTAAAATCAAAATAAAAAATTAACTCTACAGTATTCTCATAATATATAGTTGATAATAATAATAATAATAATAATAATAATTTTAATTTGTTTAATTTTATTAATAAAAACTACATATGTTTAAGATGTAGTAAATGGAAATTTTGGTAATTATATGCATATATGTTGATAATGTCTGTACATGACAATTATTAACGAGAGTATTAATTGATGGTTGAGAACAGTGCCACCGCTTGCAGATAAAATCACCTTCTATAATCTCATTCATTAAGAAAAGTACGTTCTATAATCTGGTTCATTTAGAAAATTAATGATACTTAGGGTGTTAATTAATAGGTATTAAATGAGCATTAAGTAGACATTAAATAGAAAAGAATGATGATGGTTTGTAGCAGTTGACAGAAATGATGAGGAAAAGAGTAAAGCCATGCATGTAAGACACGTACCAAACCTTGTTTCCATGGAACATAGTAGAATGAAATGTATTTATATTTAAAATATCAAACATTTTTATTTTATTTTATATTTTTTAAATAAAATGTTAAGTTTAATAAAATATAAGAATACGATTGTAAACTATTATTCCTCAATTATAATCATAAACTTAACTAAGCTTCTTTATAATTAGAAAAAACTGCTTTTTCAACATGATGATTATATTTTAATAAAAACGGATGAAAAATCAATTAAGTTCTTAATAGTTAATTGATAATATTAAAAATGCTTGAAATTGATAAAAAAATTCAAATGTTAGGATTCTTTTTAATTTTTTAAAACTCTAAAAAATTAAATAAGAAACGCAGAATAATAATAATAATAATAATAATAATAATAAATAAATATATATATATATATATATATATATATGTGTAAGATTTAGTCGATTTATTACTCAATTCGATTATCAATCTAATAAAAATATTGATATTAAGTTAGATTTATTATAATCGCAAATAAAACTCAACTTAATCTATATAGATCGGATTGAGTTATTGTATCATTAAAATAATAAATACAAAAATAATATTTTATTGTTTTTTATATTTTAGTTTATAAAACTAAAATAAAAAAAACATATATTTAAATAATTTAAATAAATATAAATAATAAATATATATTAAAAATAAGTTATATTAATAATATTTATAATATACTTATTACTTTCGCATACAAAAATATTAACTATTTAGTTATGAATAATGATATATATATATATATATATATATATATATATATATATATATATATAACTATTTATTTACACTTAATTGACTAGTATATTTTAATATATAATATTCTTATAACTATTAAAGTAATTGGCATGTATAAAATCAGGTGTGATAGGCATTTTATTTCATCTCCAATTAATTTTTTTTTGGAAGTTTAACTTATTAGTCTAGAAGAAGAACGTGAAAACCTATTTTATACAATATTTTATATATTATCTGTAGCATCCTATAATAAAACATTGTAATGTAGTTGTTTATTTGGTTTATTTAAAAAATTAATCAAGTTTATATAATAAAATGCAAGTTTTTATAAAATTAGAATAAAGTTAAACAAATAAAAGAAAGAAAGAAAGAAAAAAATAATCATGGGATGTAGGAAGCAAATAGCTATTTATGGTTTTTTATGGACTTTAGATGGGTCTTACTCTCATCACATTTTTTAAGAAAATTAGTTAAATTATTCAAAATTAATAAATTAAACACTAATTTATATTAAGTAAAGTGAGTAGTTATATTCTTAAATTATATTAGAGGAAAATCTTGTGTCATTCATTTTAGTATTTACTATTTTTATTAGTAAAAACGGGTCAGTTAATTAAAGATATTTTAGAAAAAAATAATAATTAATGTAGGTTGCTTTTGTGCTTTGGTAAAACTTTATGGAAAGTTACTGGAACAATTATGAAAAATGGTTCATGTGGGTCAACATCATAATAACATCCTCAAAAACTTTATGGCATTAGAAATGCACATTTCATTCATGGCATAATGACTGTCACAGAAGTTATTTTGACATTTCTTAGACTAAGTTATGAACTTATCGTTTCGATTGTTTCCTCTTCAGTTTGTAACAGGGGTTTGTCTTCCTTGGGTGTATAAAAATAATATATATATATATATATATATATATATATATATATATATATATTATTGAAGTTAGTTTAAATTATAAAATATTTTGATTAAAAAGTTTTTTTTTTTTCATTTTCTAGGGTGCAGACCAAGTTGGCAGTAACTAGGGTGGTCCACCATACTTTTAGTCACACCAAATTGATGTTACACTGTCATTTTTGCAGTTTCATCACAAAATTCTTGTTTATATTTGAATTCATACATTTAAGAAAAATAAATGAATTTAATTTATTTTCTTTGAAAGTGAGATAATACTAGACAATTAGGTCATATGTTTTTCCTCTGCAACTTATTGTTTTTTAGTTATATATTGATTTTTATAGGATTTATTTAATATATATTGTATATTTATTATGGTAGACATATAGGATTAATACTGTATAAATTATATTTAAAAAATTGAAATAGATAACGTGAAATTTTATCTAAGAACAAGTTGATTATAAAAAAACATTTATTATAATAAATTAGACTACAAATAATATAATATCATATTAAATTTCCAAGTTAAAATCTATTATTATTATTGTTGTTATTATTATTATTATTAAGTGAAGTAACTAATAAATATATTAAGATAAATAATACAACTCTTTCCAATACGTTATAAAATCATTATAAATTATTATTTACATAATTTTTTTAATGAACGAAAATGTCTCTCCACCCACTTACATTTATACGGATAGGTAGGACAAAATAATGTATAGAATTTATGTGAATCGGTCCACCAACCTATCTTTAACGACAATAGGCAATTATCAACTCTAAACGAATGTACAAATTTTATGTTGTGGTGTTGTGTGGGTTCCAATTCCAGGAGAAAATCAAGTGGTGCGTCATGTGTTCAAAGCCACGAATGTTCCCATGCATAACCACTCCAAAATTGCACCATCAATACACTTTTTTAGATTTTTGTTAGGATGATTTTGATGACAATTTCTGAAATCCATATTCATATTTTTAATATAAAAATTAATTAGTAATATATCAAAAATTAACATATATTTAAAACATATCATATAAAATAGATTAAGCGAGACTTTTAACATGTTTTTTTTAAGTCTTGTTGAAAGTATCACATCGTCTACACTCGTATTATTTTGTATGGTTTAAATACATATTGAATTACTTAGCATATTTTCGATTGGTTTTATGATGGAACTTTAACGTGGTATCGAGTCAAAGCTCTAACATCTTTCCAGGTTATTATCATGGCCAAAAGTTACTGCTTTAGTTGAGTCAAAAGTACCATTTATGCAGTCATGCAGGTTTCGTTGGAGGGTGTGTTGAAAGTCTCACATCACTTATTTCATATCATTTTGTATGGTTTAAATATATGTTAGACTAACAAGTCTAAATAAATAATATTTTATCCAAAATGATAATAAAAAATACTTTTTAGAGTAACTTTTAATTAATCATAATAATTTTTATAACACACTTAGATTTTAAACATTATATATACGTTACAACATGTACAATTTAATTTCTTGTTACAATGAAAAGATTTCAACTTAAAAATTTATCATTCTTAATGTAAAGAAATTTTGTGGAAAATGTACCTGAAAATATTCTTAAGAAAAAAATTTCGAAAGAAACATCGTATGCATTAACTTCAATATACTTTAACATGGTGGCACGAGGCAAAGATAAGGTAGTGATTGAGCATGTTGATATTTTGTTGCCTTTTCTTCTTTTAAATGGGACATGCTCAAAATCATCAATTAATTGCAAAGAGAAAGTTATGCTAATGATTGTGGAATTGGATTCTTTTTCCACACCAAAAAGCATACCAACAACCCCTTTAACGACTATGTGATATGATTCTTCCCCTACTAAATTACACTCCTACTATCTACCATGTCCTACCACTTTCACAAAATTATGATTTTTTTTTAAATTAGAATATATATTAAATTTGTAAAAGAAAAAAAATGGTAAGTTTTAAATTGACCAAATTCCACGTAATGTAATTAGAAGAAACTAATTTCGAACACTAAAAAAAGAACACAATTGTAGGTAATGTAGAAGGCAAAAGATTCGGAACATGTTTAACAATGTTGAGTGGAAACGCACTGTGACATGTGCTCAGAGACAGGAACACTCATGTGCCACCGTCCCATGATGTGCCATTTTTTTTTTCTCTCTTTCATGATCAAAAGAAAGAAAATTAAAAGGATGTGTTATATTAGATTTTTTTTTAAGGAAAGTCTTTAATATTGATTTTTGTTGGTGAAAATATTGTTAATTGAGAAGAAAAATCTTATTAGAAATTATTAGACATGTTTTTCTTTAATGGATAAATATTTTAAGTATTACAATTTTCTTAAATAAGATTTAAAGTCCAAATTTTATAAACCAAAATAAGTGTTAGAAGGGATACAAATTCATTAAAAATGGTTTGTAGGTTCTCTAACAAGATTAATTATCTAAAATGTTGATAAATACTAACGATAGTGTAATAAAAAATATTTTTTATATTTTTAAACTTATAATTAAATATTTCAACTTTTGAAATATACTATGTTAAGATTAAATATATACTATTTAATAACCATTTAATAATATAAATTTATTTTTTAATCACATGTCACACATTTGATAAAATAAATAATTTATTTTCAAAATTTGAGATTTTTTTTAAATGTATATGCGAAAATTATTATCTTAATGAAAATGTTTCACGAAAATAATTATGTTGAATATTCATCAATACTCACTGTAAGAGGTTTACAGAGATATTCATATATTTATTTGAACATGAAAGTATCGGTGGAATTTTTTTTTCCATTCATCAGAATTTGGAAATTAACTCGAAATATTTATATTATTTTTTTAAGAACAAAAACTATAAAGGTAAAAAATTAAATTTGATAGAAGAAAAACTAACCTAGTTTTTTCTTTTTATTAAAGAGGTGTATGGAAGTAGAAAATTGAAAGGTTGTGGTTGGGTGAAGAACACTAACCACAAGAGAAGGGACAAAGGCACCTCAACGGGAAAAGTTTGATTCATCAAACCCTCCATCATTTTCTTACCACTTATAGGCCCACCTTCATCTTTGCCCTAGCTTGCTACCTCACCTTCAACAAAGACAAAAGAGGATGCTATTTTTGTTACATCATAAATGTTGAAAGAACAAAGAAAGCAACATTTTGGTTTCACATTTTCATGTAACCAAGTAACACATAAGGTTTATCATGGACCACAATTTGATGTTGACTATTAATTACATTTCTTATTAGAATGGTGAAGGATTTGGTCATTTTAACATGTTTTACCATTTATTTGGAATTCAAATATGTGTTTAGATTTATTTTTATATATTTTTTAATTAATTTTTTTTATGAACTTAAGCTTCACACTTATACGTTTAATCTAAAAGGTGAAATTGATTACTATTTATTAAAAGTAATTTGGGAACTCACATTGCATGAATTATTAAGTGGACAAGCAATTTATTAAAATCACGTTTTAAATTTGCAATTTAATTCTTCATCCAAACGTGGCTCCTCGCATTCAATCTATTGTAATTCAATTTCAAACCGACAATAACGATCTACCTAAGAAAGGTTATCGAATTTGAGATAAAAAAATTTGCTAGACAGAAAAATAAAATAAAATTTTTTTAAAAATATATTTAAGATAAAAATATATTTTTTAAAATTTTGAAAAATATTTTGGTTTAAATTAAAAAAGTTAAAAAATATTTATAAATTTTAAACCGCAAATGATATTAATTTAAACTTTTAAATCTACTGATTTAATATGTAAATTCAACCTAAATTTTAACTTAACCCAACGAACTAAATCAATTAGTCAAGTTAATCACTTTAGTTTAAGTTACTATTTTTTTTCTATATCGATTTTATGGACTATTTTATCACTTCTATATATTATATACTATATCTAATTTTTTATTCTTAATTTTCTTATAAGTTTATTCATAATTTATGAAAAAAAATATTTATTTATTTTTCACTTTATCTCTGAAAATATTTGTAATTTTGTTTTTAAAACAAACATTACTAGTATGTTTGAACAAGCTTCCATTAGTATTTTTATGAAAGAAGAAAAATAAAATAAAATTCTCCATAAAATTAAAATTAATTTATTCATAATGTAATTTGTAAAAATGATCTAATATAACCTTTTAAATGGTATTTTTTTATATTTGTATATTATGAAGAAATTTACTTGTTTTGTTAATTTTCTTATTCTACTTTATGAAAAAAATTGTAAAATATGTCCATATATGATATAACTCTTGGGTAATTAAGAAGGGTATTTTTAGGCTATTGATTAGGCTTATAAATTTATCTACAACACTTTCTCTACCCTAATCATTTTCTAACCCTAATTATAAATTTACTCGTGTTTAGTTTTCCTTCATGTTTTTTTCTTTTGCCATATAAAAAATGTACTATTATTTTCGTTCGGCATTTATCACGTTTTTAACTTAAAAAAATATTAAATACTATGGCTATTTATAGTCAATATATAATATACATTTTTTTTGTTGAGCAAAGTAAAATATATTTCACTTTTGCATACTAAAATACCTTTTTTGTTCACAATCATGAAATTGCCTATATCTGATACATGAAAAAAATAATAATAATTTTGTCATAGACATGTTTGTAGAAAAAAGTTATTTATAAATATATATTTTTTAAATATTAAAATTACATTAATTATTTTTTTATCAATTATATTGTTATTTTTTAATTGTATTAATCGTAGAGAAAAGGTAATAAATTATTAAAATAATTTTGATAAAAAAGTAATAATAATAAACATTATTTTATATACGTACTATCCTTAATAGCATTTTTTATAAAAACAAACTATGACGTGCTTTTCCCTTATATTGCTTTTAGCAAAGCAAGTTATTCTCTTTCCTAATCATTTATAATATAGTACTTACAATATTAAAGTGGTTAAAAAAATATTCAACTACTCATTCGGTCCATAACCATTTGTGAATATATATATATATATATATATATATATATATATATATATATATATATTATTTATTTATTTTTAAGAAGCAAAATTTGATAACTATCCCTGTAATTAATTTCACCTTCCTCTGTGACATAAAATATAATAAAATGAGAAAGCAAGACACTTTAGGTGTATAAAGCAAAAAGGTACAAGAGTACTACGTACTTACCCAAAATAAGATTGACGAATTTTTTTTTCAGTATTATTAATTTATACACCCTTATCGTAGGAAATATAAATGTTTTATTTTTCAAGATTGCATAAAATTTGCAAGAATTGAAAAAATTGACAATAAATGTATAAACAAATTAAAATAATAATTCTCATGATGATAATAGATGATAAAATATATATTAATTTTTTTTTATAACTAATTGTTTATATCATCAAAAGTGTATTTTAAAAATCTTAAAAAATAAAAGAAGGAAGAAAAGACATCAAAGTAAAATAAAATATAAGTAAAAGAAGAAAAAAAAAAGTACAATGTTGTTGTCATTACCAAGTCACAGGAAAACTCCAATGTTCACACAGGTTGAAAGCCAACGACCTGAAAGGAAATGTCCAAAACCGAATAAAACCAAATAAAACGTTCATTTTCCCATTCTATTCCCATCAAGATACCTATTTTCTTTTCCCTTTATTTTTCTTTGAATAAACTAAACGTTCAAATTCACACACCCCAAGAAGAAGGCTTTTGCTTGCAGATTCTCTTACTCCAGCTATTAAAACTGCAACGCTCTCTCCCACACCAAAAGGGTTCCTCACTCACCACAAAGGTCCTTGCTTTATCACTGTCTCTCACCTGGGGTGTCTCATTTCCTTCAACTGAACTGAAAACGCAGAAGGTAAAGTCATGAGCTTGAGAATGGAGCAAGCCGGTTGGTGAGTAATTGTTGTTCATTTTTGCTACGGTGGTTTTGGATCCATCTGGGTCTTCAGCTTTTGTGCTTTTGTTTCCCAAGAAATCCTTATGGGGAACATTTATGTGGCACATTTGGTGGTGGTGGTGGTGTTTTGCCTGGGGGTGGTTTTACCTTGTTTGTGTCAAGGTGTTTCAGACGATGATACTGCTGTGTATGTTGTTACCCTGAGACATACTCCTGTTTCTCATTACTATGCTGAGCTGAGAAGAGAGGTTAATGGCTTCAAAGATGCTGCTCCTGCTCCTGGGAGAACTCAATTTAACAAACCAAGAAGGTATCTTCTCACCTCACCTGAACACCAGCTTGGTTTGAATCTGTGGGGCTGGGGGTGCTGATTGGTGTCTTCCTTTTCTTTGTTGTTTTATGGAAAGAAAATTGCTTATTTCTTTTCGTGTATTTTGAGTGGTGTTGGATGGTGTGCTCATGTGCTGTATTTTTGAAGTCATAGATGTTTAACTTTTCCCTTTCTTTATTTGGTCCCAAAATCATTTAGGCTTCTTGTGGAAGCTGTGTTTTTTTGGTAAGATGAAAAGTGTTTGGTTAAATGATTACTTATCATCTAGAGATGATAGGTTGTTTGTTTGAAACGTGTCATTATATATTTGTTAATGATGTTCCCAATTCTCAGTTTCATCTTTTCTTTTTCTATTCTTCCAATTTTGAGAGTTTTCAGATTGTTTGTGAAATATGGTGCATTAATTTGACAGACATGGTCCTGTTCATTTTATTATCCTCTTGTTTTGAAGGTATGACAATATTACGAAAACGGATAAGAGATATGGCTCATACATTTCCCGAGTTCATGATTCTCTGTTGAAGAAAGTGTTAAACGGAGAGAAATATCTGAAGGTCTATAGCTATCATTATCTGATAAATGGATTCGCTGTACTGGTTACCCAGAAACAGGTATGATATTAGTTTTCATCATCATGATTATGCCCTTATTATGTGCCCTTATGCAAAAAAAAAAAAAAAAAAAAAAAACCTGTTACATTTATGTGCTTGCATAGTTGTTTCTTTCTATTGGTGATTTGGTTTCATCTGTCGGTGCTCCTCCATGTTTAAAAAAATACTTTTTTTTTTTGGATTAATTTACTGTAAGTGAACACATTCTTAGCTGTTGATTGATATTACTGAATCATGAAGGCAGAGAAACTATCAAGGAGCAGTTTAGTGTCCAATGTGATTTTGGATTTTTCTGTAAGAAAAGCGACTACACATACGCCACAGTTTTTGGGTCTGCCACAGGGAGCATGGTTTCAAGATGGTGGGTTTGAAGCTGCTGGAGAAGGTGTTGTTATTGGGTTTGTTGACACTGGCATAGATCCAACACATCCTAGTTTTGGTGATAGTAAATCTGATCATCCATATCCTGTTCCTCCTCATTTTTCTGGCATCTGTGAGGTTACTCGCGACTTTCCATCTGGTTCTTGCAATAGGAAGCTTGTTGGGGCCCGTCACTTTGCAGCTTCTGCCATAACCAGGGGAATATTTAATTCAACTCAGGACTATGCTTCTCCCTTCGATGGCGATGGCCATGGCACGTGAGTTCTTGGCTTTTCCCTATGGGTGTTATGTTTGGTTCTTGTATATACATGGTCCATTCATACACACAATTTCACCCAACCCAACTACTAATTGGATACATAATTGGATATATGATTTGTTTGTTAGCATCTGCTTTACCAGTCCATGATGACAAAGGCTAAGCTGTTGGTCTTTGTCTACAACTACTGGTCTACTATTACCACATGTTATCAATCATTTTTTTTTACTGTACCTTAATTTGGTTCTGAAGTTTTCTCTCTCTTTCAACATTGATGAGTTATGTCCATCTTATAGCTATCTACCTATCTATCTATCAGAACCTTACAATGATGTGTATTCTCATGTTCTTTGTAGTGTTGAGCATGCTCTGGAAAATGGAATTGCAATAGCCTGAATGATTTTAAAAATATTACTTGAAAATGAGCTTATGTCCTCATACTGGACTGTTCCCAAAATTGCTTTTAATCACATAATTAGATATCTTTACTTATCTTTAAACTAAATACCCATTCTGATGTAAGTAAAATACACAGGCATACAGCAGCAGTTGCAGCAGGAAACCATGGGATTCCAGTGATTGTTGCTGGACATCACTTTGGGAATGCTAGTGGGATGGCTCCTCGTTCACAGTAAATAATCTGGAACTATGTCTTTAATAATTTTATTTTATTTTTGTGTCACATTATTTTTACACTTTTAGTAATGTATTGTTGGATCTATAGATATGCATGATGTTACGGAGTTGTGCATGGTTCTGATTCCCAAAAATTTGGAATTCAATTAAATTGGTATTAAACTAGTAAAATCGGTTGCATTTTTTGATCCAACTAATTTTGGTAATTTTTTTAAAGGACAATTTTCTTTAATTTATTTTAAATGATATAATATTTTTCAATTCTTTTTCCTTTATCTCACATGAATTACATATAAACAATAGTTGTTTTGTGTATTTTTATTTTACTCTCACGACTATCAATCTTTCACTCTTTTTTAAATTTTATTTTTATAATGATCACGGTAACATATGACGATCCTAATGGTTACTGGTTGAACCCTAGTTAAATCTTTAAACCTTAAACCTATATCTTTATTGGTTTAATGATTAGTCCGGTTTTAAAAACATTAATTTTTCGCATTGACTTGGCTTGTGTGCTTTTGGTCCAAAATTACTTAAACTTGAAAGTGGGTAATAGAGGTGAAATCTATAGTTATTCTCATACAATCTTCTGATGATTTTTTCTGACTTTCATTTCTGAAATTGCTGCTAAACAATTTTGAATATATAGAAAAATGCCATGGAGTAATCCATGGGGCCTATCGCGACCACAAAGTTAGCTGAAGAAATAAGGATTACCAAACCTTATAAGGAATATTTGGTCATATTCCCAGCTGATGTGACTAGAATTATTGTGTGCCCCCTGACTTGAGCTCTTTGGGCTTGAGTTGTGAATCATGCGTAGGCCTACTAATCTTGTACTGAATTTATTAGAAGATGGGGGCAAAAGTGATTTACCACTTGGTCATACAGGCTTTGATATAATGTCAGAAACGTGAATGATTCTATATTATATCTCTAACATTTACAATAAGAATGTTAAAAACATCCCTTGCAAGAAAGAAGAAATACTGTGGGGGCTTCAATTTAATGGTTGAAACAAAGGAAATCTAATTTGATGATGATGAAATGGAATCCAGTTAGAGCTAAACAAATAGAAATTTCAGTAAGGAACACATGTCAGTTTCATAAAAGTGATTAACCTTGGGCTGAAGCTGATTATTTGTAGCATGGCTCATCTAGTGGTAAGCATTCTTGTTGGTGCTTTGTCTGCATACATAGGCTAAGTACATCAATAACTTCATATTTTACTGTGGTTTGAGTGCTAGGCCTTTAATTGTTGATTACATGTCAGGAGTGCTGGTTCCTTATTTTAAACTTGGAGTTTGCATGAATTTCTTAGAAGTATATGTCCTTAGTCAAAATAAAATCCAGTTTGCTCTAGAACATTGCAAATATATGAATTGGATTTTCATTGTGATTTTCATAATAGATAGCAAATTTTTCATCTGAAAACTGTTTTGACACCTGAAAAACTGAAGCAAAGTTCCTTCAATTATAGAGCCAAATTTCTGAAACCAAAATATGTATTTGTTGAAGGATGTGATGTGACCTTCTCCCATTTCTCTTCCTCCCTCTACATTAACTTATGCTTCCCTCAATTGCGCTACATTGTGCCATTCTCTTATCCCATAGAATGTATTCAACTCCAAATAACTTTTTTTTTCTGACAACTGCAAACCGATAGGCCTTTCTAATTGGTTATCTTTGGAAGTTCGTAAAAAATTATAGAAATTGTGTCTGGTCAAGCACACTGTGTTATTTATGTATTTTTTTAATTATTTCATTTAATCTTAATTAGTTTCCTTTTCTCTAAAAATAATTTATGCTTGTGTTGAATTTCAATCATTTTCAGCATTGCTGTTTACAAGGCATTATACAAGAGCTTTGGGGGATTTGCTGCAGATGTAGTTGCAGCAATTGACCAGGTACATTTTTAATTTATTTAGACAACTTATACACTGGTGTGCAAATAATTTACATGTCAGTTATAAGGTAATTTTATTTGAGCAAGTTAGTTTTACATCTCATTGTCTTTGTTTCCCCTGGAATATGTTTGTACATGATAGTGCAATTCCCTAATAAAGCATGTAACTGTAATGTATTTTTGATGGGCTTGTTTATTGGAGTCATATTCCGTTTGCCTCCTACCTCCGCAGTGGTGAAGAGCACATTTCACACTCTTAGGATTTTTATTTCATCTCTTAGAATTTTATTTTCAATTTTAGTTTGTCTAATGTCAATGCAAGACATGCCTTTCAAATTTCTGTGCGACAAGAGTTATTGTCAGTAATAATGATATCCACTTTTGTTGTCTTTACTATCTATTTATCTAAAATTGCATTCAATTTGCTTTTCCTCTAAGACTAATCATATGATGTTGCAGGCAGCTCAGGATGGGGTTGACATAATAAGCTTGTCCATTACTCCTAACAGACGTCCTCCCGGTGTTGCAACTTTCTTCAATCCGATAGACATGGCTTTGCTGTCGGCTGTGAAGGCCGGTATTTTTGTTGTGCAAGCGGCAGGAAATACTGGACCATCACTAACAAGCATGTTCTCCTTCAGTCCATGGATCTTTACTGTTGGTGCCGCCTCTCATGACCGAGTTTATAGCAACTCCATATTTCTAGGCAATAATGTGACTATACCTGGTGTTGGTCTTGCACGTAAGCTTCTGTTTCTCTATTCCTTGTTAAAGATATAAGATTTTATTTTACACTAACTGATTCCTTTATTATTATTATTTGTCTCAGCTGGCACAGATGAAAGCAAACTTTATAAACTGATTCATGCACATCATGCATTGAGCAACGACACATCGGTTGCTGATGATATGTATGTTGGTGAGTGCCAAGACGCAAATAAGTTTGACAAGGATTTGATCAAGGGAAACCTCTTGATGTGCAGCTATTCAATTCGATTTGTGCTGGGACTCTCCACCATCAAACGGGCCTCAGAAACAGCCAAAAATCTTAGTGCAGCTGGTGTTGTCTTCTATATGGATCCCTATGTGATTGGTTTTCAGCTTAACCCTGTTCCAATGAAAATGCCAGGCGTCATAATTGGTTCTGCCAATGATTCAAAGGTGCCATGTTATTCCTTTCCCTCCTCAACCTTGTACACTCGTGACTATCTGAGAAGCATGGAGAGAAAATGGGAAATGGAGATGATATGCCATGAATTTCAAACTTGTTCTTGGACACAACATTCGGCTAAAATATGACATAAATATCAGTATAAAATGAATGTGTCTCATATTAAACACAAATCTTAAAAAAAGAGAGCATGAGTCCTTATATCCATACTAAAATGCTATAATTTATCTAATGTCATTCTCACTTGTATTGGAATAAAAGTTGATTAAATAAAAAAATTATAATATACTGCCAAAGAAGTATTTAAAAAGTCTGACATGAATGTGTCTGATATGGATATGACACATAGTTGACGACTGTTTCAAATGTGTGCAATTCCTACATGTCATGCTCATGTGTGTTGTTCATTTTTTAAGCTTGCATTTTAAAGTATATGTCATGTTTTGATGCAGTCTTTATTTACTTAAAGCATACTGGTGTCTTTGTAAAACCAATGCATGAGTTTGGTTTGGCTAATATGTTAGGTATCCTGTGTCTCTGTCTTACTATGCATGAAGAATGATCCGCTGACAGTTCCTCTTTTATTTTGACCTTGTCAGATTTTAATGCAATACTACAATTCTTCGTTGGAAATGGATGCAGTTTCAAAGAAGATAGTTAAATTTGGGGCTGTTGCAAGGATATGTGGCGGACTAAAGGCGAACTATGGCAGTGTTGCCCCCAAGGTTATGTATTACTCTGCCAGAGGACCAGATCCAGAGGACAGTTTTCCTCATGAAGCAGACATTTTGAAACCCAACTTGTTAGCTCCTGGAAGTTTTATATGGGCTGCTTGGAGTTCTGTTGGCACCGAATCCGCTGAATTCCTAGGTTTGTAAACTCATAAGTTTTGCAGTAATTTAAGGAGTTCTTTTCATATGTTAAACACAACATCTTAATAAGTAATAATCTATGATATGTTTTTTCTTTTGTTTTCAATCCATGTTCATAATGTCAAATGCAATTCTCATATCTGCATTGCCAACAGGTGAAAATTTTGCATTGATGTCTGGCACAAGCATGGCTGCTCCTCATGTTGCTGGTCTTGCTGCACTAATTAGGCAAAAGTTCCCCAATTTCAGTCCTGCAGCCATTGGATCTGCACTTTCCACTACAGCTTCTCTGTATGACAAGAGTGGTGGGGCAATAATGGCTCAGCGATCATATCCCTCTCCTGAACTGAACGAATCTCCAGCAACTCCTTTTGACATGGGAAGTGGTTTCGTGAATGCAAGTGGAGCACTGAATCCGGGTTTGATTTTTCATTCCGGTAAGTCACTTAAGCATTTCAAGTTTCAATCATTATGTTCAATTAAAATTCTCATGTTTCACAGTATAAAAAATGGCATGAAAATTCAGCTATGATTCTGGTTCATGCTAGACATGATATGGCTGAATAGGACAGGTCAATGTAGTTAATCTTTTGAAAATTTTACATCTCCTTTCTATGAAAATGACAATTTTGATTTTCATTTATTGGTTTAAAGTTGAAACTAACAAATAATTAATCTCACTTTAGTCATCACTATTGGAAAAAAAAATCCTTATTTGAGAAGTGATTATATTCTAAGCGGTTAAATACAGCACAAATTTATTTTTTGGGTACAATGGTAGCAACAAGATTTGAACCTTGAATCTTATGCAAACTAACACTAGGGTCTATAAATACAACATACCTAAGTAAACTAAAAGATTTTCAGTAGCAAGAACTTAGGTTACATAGATTTATTTACTTTTTCCAATTTCCAAAAGTACATAGTATGAGCTACAAAGCTCACCTGTTTGCATTTGTACTTAATTTTCAACTTTATCCAGTTTGTATAAACTGGTACTAATGATTAATGAAGCTGGTTTCTGAATGTGGAAGTGTTATATTTATGTTTCTTTGCAGGTTATGATGATTATATGTCATTTCTATGTGGTATCAATGGTTCATTTCCTGTGGTGCTAAACTACACTGGTCAAAATTGTGGACTCTATAATTCCACTGTTTATGGTCCTGATCTGAACCTGCCCTCAATCACTATGTCAAAGCTGAACCAATCTAGAATAGTGCAGAGGACAGTCAAAAACATTGCCCAAAATGAATCATACAGTGTTGGTTGGACTGCTCCTTCTGGGGTTTCAGTGAAAGTGTCTCCAACTCACTTCTGTATAGGCAGTGGTGAGAGCCAAGTCTTGTCTGTGTTATTGAATGCAACCGTTAACAGCTCTGTTGCCAGCTTTGGGAGAATTGGTCTGTTTGGTAATCAAGGTCATGTGGTCAACATTCCTATTTCGATCATGGTTAAAATCTCATCTAACACCACTACAAGCTAACTGGGTATCACTCATTCATTTTGAGGCCAAATTTAGATGTGGTTTTTTAGGTGCTTTTGATGTTATTTTTGAATCAGCATTGGAGTAACTTCAATTATGAAACAAGAGAATAACATTGAAACCATTTAGGGAATTGCATCTTTGTTTGTTCTTCATTTTGATTTTTTATGTGTTTTTTGGTATTTCTTTTCTCTTTTTCTTTTCTTTGGGTCCCAAGATGTATTAGTTATTTTTTCATTCATTATCATGTAAAGAAGATAAAGGTTCTTGTATAGATAGTTTATAAATGTGATCAATCCTTGATTCTCCTTCTCCTGCATCATCTTGAGTGGTTGTTCTCTTGTGGTAGTCACAAAGTTTCAAGGGAAATAAATTAACAAGACATGGATCTTTCTGTGAGCTGGATTTTTTCTCAAACCCTCTTAGAATTTTTTCCTTCTTTAGTAGTGTGGAAGTTCAGGTGCATCTTGTAGTTTAACAGTGATTCATCAAATGGATGGGTGAGATTCATGTTTTTAATGGAAATTATATAAATTTCACTTAATAAATTTGTCTTAGAAAGCTTGCTAAAATAGTTTTATATATTGTTTAACATTTTTGAATTATTTAAAAGCTTTACTTTAAATATTGTTACAAGTATATTAAATTTAATTTAATTTACTTTATCTGGTTGAATATTTTTCAAATCCTTCTTTTTTCAGAGTATTTCAATATCGGGAGAAAATAAATTTATTTTGTTACAGAATCAAAATAAACCTAATTTTCTACGATGTTAATATACTTTTTTATATTATTAATCAATTAAAATTATATTAATTTTGAAGACAATTTAGTTTAGAAAAATTATTATTATAAAATATTGGATTCGTATGATAATTTATGGTTAAATAATAATATTTTTTTATCATGGTAATATAAACACTGTTTAATCAATTAAAAAAGCTCTTGATATCTGAGTCAATTTAATAATAATAATAATAATAAAGTTGAAGGATATTACTTAATAAATTAGAAAATTATTTATTAATATTTTACCAGGCATGCAATAATAAGAAATTAAAATATAAAAACATATAAAGATAAAATTATATATTTTTTATAGAATACATGTATTTTCTATTAAAGATAATCCTACTTAATTAATGATTAGTTATATTTATTATTATTATTATTATGTTGGCATTGTTTATATTTAAATGACGTGTACGGATGCTGTATCAAAATTAAAATTTGCAACACAAAAGTTTCAAATGCTACTTTAAAAATAATAACTTTCTCTGGAATTAATCAGAAACAAAAGCAAACCCGCACAAACCTAACGATAAAATTTGTGGCAAAAAAAAAAAAACCATGGCGGGTGAAGAGGGGACGGTGAAGAAGAGGGTGGTGACGGAATCACTGGGATGGCTAACGGAATCGTCGATAATGCCGAAGAAGCACCGAGCCATAGCGGGCGTTGGCGCCTCTTCAATCGTGGAATTGAAGGCCGAACTCTACAAGTCTCAGGAAGATTCCAGAAAGTCACGGGAATTGGCAGGTCCCGATGTCGAGTATCAACGGGCCAAGAGCAAAATCGCTCCCAAAGACCCATTATCTGTCAAAAATCGCGGCGTTGATGCGCGCGCTCACAAGTATCATATCATTGCATTACCTCTCTTCATTTTTTATTCTGTGATTTGATAATTATTTAAAAATTATGGTGATTTTGGTGTCAGGGACAAGCTGGAGTTGAAAGCAGTGCGCGATGGAACGACGAGCTATGTGGCGCTGGAGAGGAAGGCTGAGTTGTATGAGAAGTTGGTGAAGGGAGAGTTGTCTGACGAAGAGGATCAAGAGAAGTATTGTGTGGACTTTTTCCGTAAGAGCATTGAGCATGATGAGTTGCCGCCGCCGCTGCCGCCACCAGGCCGTGATGTGTTGCTAGAAAATGTTGATGGTGCTGTTAAGGATGACGATGATGGTGACGCTTCCTTGCAGTTTAACTTGAATGCTGTTGGGCCTGGGCGAACGGTTGGAGATTTTGACAGTGCTGATTATAAGCGCAATATTAGGTATGTGGTTTATGTTTTTCTATTACATTTTGTGATTGAATGGCTATGTTCTTAGACTAAGGGTATGTTTGGACAAGTTTTTCTCTAAACAATTTTAGGAGAGAATAATAAGAAAAAAAGATGAACTGAGCTGAACTTTTTTATTAGCTAAAATTAGTTTATGTACAGGTTAAACATAGGAACTTTGAGAAGTTATTTGAGAGAACTTCCACAATTTAGTTTATGCATAAGCTAATTTTAACTTACAGAGAAATTCATCTTATTTTTTCTATTTTTCTCTTTTATGGGAAAACTTGTTCAAACAGATACTAGATAGTTTGGATGGATTCAATGTGAAGCTCTTTGATGATAGGTACTGTTAGAATTAGGGGTGTGAAAGGGAAACAGCAGTCAACGGGTTCCTAATTCTCTCCAGTAGATGGTAGGTCACTTGGAGAAGTATTCACTATACAAGGGATGTATTTACTGCATGTTTGGGTGCATGGTGTGTCAGTGAGTTTTCACGTTTGATTTGATACCCTTTTGCAACGAGAAGCTATATATATCAGCTTTCAGTTTTCTATTTTTTGGATTCCATTGTATGGGTTTGCCTTGTGGAGATTATTTCTCTTGCATTCTCACTTCCATCAAACTAGAATAAGAAAACTACAACAGTGTTATAAGCACATTTTTAAATAACATGTTATAGTGGCATAGCAGAGCAGCCCCTGCCCCTTACATGGGCTCCTGTAGGGGAGTGGTTTAGTGTAGTGGCCTAACAGACCAAATACTGTGCTGATATGATAACTGCTGTAGTGGCACTATATGTTGATGCAGAGGAGCTCTCTGAACATAGACAATTAGGGGCTTTTTGGGTACTATTGAGATTTCAATTTCCGAAAATGAATTATATAGCTGTAAATGATAAAGATGACTTGGATAATAATTGATGATTGGTATTTACTTGTATGTTTCGTTCAAGCTACATATGACTTTTTTTATTTTTGTTAATTATGAATATCAATATTTGCATAATTTGTATCATTTTTGAGAATTTACGATATAAAAAAAATTCCAAATAACAGTTATCCTGTTGTCCGCCATAGTGCTTTCGGGCCAGTCACTGCATGCAGCAATGCAGGATTTAAAGCACTACTATGAAAAAAATTTAATATCTATTACTTTCATTCACAATCATCCTATTCCGTCATTTGCATAGTGCAATTGGGTGTTCTCACTAGGCAATAGACATCCGTTACATGTTCTGTCTTCCTCCAGAGTCCAGTTAGTTCCTCAGTCTCAGTCTCAGTCTCTGCTTCTTATTTTGTCTTTGTTGAATCCAACCTTCACTGGTTAATGATTTCCCATCTCATCGCTACCTTTGGTACTGTCCCCTGTATACTTTATCTCCATTTCTGTACTTGTTTTAACTTTTTTCACAATTTGAAACGTAATGGGAGTGAACCAAAATTGGTACTCATGAACCAATTTGTTTCTCTGGGTAGCCAACAAATTATGTTACTTTGAAACAAAAATTTTATGCTGGGTGTTTCTTGTAAAAATTCTCTGCAGCCTTATTGATTCAGTTTTGCTCTTGGCAGCAGTTATATCAGTCATAGTTGTCAATAGTGTTCAACAATGGTGCTATAGCAGAGTAGTGGAGTTGAACAACCCTGGTTTACTATTGGATTTAAATAGTGGAGTTGTTTTCAACAGTGACACTGCTGCCGCAGTATCTAATTTTCACTCGCTGTAGTGGCGCTACCATGATATAGCCTCCAAAACCCCAGTTTAATCCTGGAACACCATTGTTGTTCCCTTTTTGGGGTAAAATATTCTCCTAAAAAATTATCTTTTACTTGACTCTTGTTCCGTCACAATTAATAACCCTTTTTTTCTTAATTTAACCATCATCTTTCAATACCTGACCTTATTACTTTTGTTCTTATTGCTCCTGTATTGATGGTGATATGTGTTTAACTGACTTATTATTTATCATGAATTTCCTTAATTTTTGGTAATATATTTGTTTTTTTTTAGTGTTTATATAGTGTATATACTGTTTACTTTGTATTATAACATAACATTTAAAGTGGTGGTCATCCCACTTCCCGCTATACCGTACGGCTTGGGCTGGGTGAGTTGTAGACTGGCCATGATCCAGGTTCACTAATTGGATTAAACTATGTTGAGGAAAGAATATTATGATGATGTAGTGCTACCAGTATTAGTGTAAGTAATGATTCGTCCTAGGTTGAGGTGGTTGAATAAATAGAGTACAAAGACGATCCATTTGGTCTTTTTGAGATAGACATGCGGCTATAAAGGAATAAGATATTATATATTTTATTTTGCTTTAAAATTTTGAGGGTGAGGGGAGGTAGACTTAGCTATGTTTTAATATTTTCATGATTTTTCTGGATTAATTATCTAACTAATATGGTGTGTAGTCTGGTTAATCTAATCGTGTAATTGATTTTGATTTGTAGGGAAGTTCATGAAGAAGTTAATCGAGCCAGAGAGAAGGCTTCGGAAATTAAACTCCGAAGGCAGGAGCAGGTGGCTGCTCATCGTGAGAAACTCAAACAAGCCTATCTTCGAAAGAAATTGGAACAATTGAAAGCCTCATCAGTTATATCTGGATCAGAAAATAAATAAACATGACCAAGACTTCAATAGAAGAAAATGCATAAGGAGTTGAAAGGTGATCAAAATGCTGCATCACTGTTCATTGATGCTGCAGCATTGGTATATCGGATTGCATGAAATGGAAAACTGACTTGACAGATGAAGGAAAAGAAAAAAAATGAGATGAAAAGAAACATAATTTTCTGTTGTAAATGATGTAATTTTACCATTGCAGATCACATGGAATATTGGTTTGAGCTTTAGAAAAAAAAAATGATCCAAACAATGACATTGACAAATCTTGGTCAAAAACAACTTCTACCTTTTTTATGGTATATGCTGACTACTTCTGTAGTCTTTGTAGCCTTGAGAACACAAGTAAATTTCATATTCTTCCCATGACTTTTTATCAAATGCATTTATTCAAAACTGAGCTAAAATATCCATCTGATAATGATACTGAGTTTATTAAAAAGATAGAAACAAGTTGGTGAGAGAGAAGAAAACATGGTTAAATTAATTATCCCCTCTCAAAATCTTTATTTGAAAATAATATATACGCGTGTC
This sequence comes from Sphenostylis stenocarpa, assembly GCA_963425845.1. Taxonomy (NCBI): domain Eukaryota; kingdom Viridiplantae; phylum Streptophyta; class Magnoliopsida; order Fabales; family Fabaceae; genus Sphenostylis; species Sphenostylis stenocarpa. Next base: position 61,641,837 of record OY731406.1, read on the forward strand.
ATTGTATCCCTAATAATTCATATAATACTAATATGCCAAATTTAATCATCAGATCATTAATAAAAAATAATTTATTTTGTCAAATTTATAAAAGGATACAATAATTAATAAAAAATAATTTATTTTGTTAAATTTATAAAATAATATAATATATAAATAATCTTGTATCTTCTTACATGTGAAAATTCTAAATTTTAAATCATAATGTTTTGATATTAATTTAAGAGCTCTTAATTCACCTTTAGAAGAAGAAATCCTATTGTAATTGTTTTCTATGTTTTCATTCATGGTTGATGTAAAATATTTTGATATTAATTTAAGAGCTTTTAATTCACCAGGCTAAGATTATTAAGATTATTATTTAATGTTCTTCTAATATATAAACTTATATGATTAGTATAAAATGGTTAAATATCTAAAAGTTTCATTTTGTATATAATATATTAATCCAAAAGTTTAGATAAGTTAAAAAATTAATAATTACCTACAAAATTATACTTTATATATTTTATGGATGTCTCACGTTAACATTTTTATAATTTCACCACCGTCGATTGTTTAAAGACTCGGTGGTACTAATTTATAATAAAATATAGTTTATTTTATGTCAAGTCATTTTTCTTATTATTAATTTAAATTGATAAATTATCAATTAGATAATAAATTAAAGTAGATAATAATATTTATTAAACCTTAATCATAACTCATCATTATATCTCGACTTTCATGTAAAAATACTGGTCTAATATTATTTAATTGTAAATTTAATTTAAGAATATAAATTTAATAATAAATATAATAAATGTTTATAAGATATTGTACTATGCAATCTTATTTAAAATTGAAGATATTTAAAATATTTATAGATAAATTTTATTATTATAAAATCTAACCTATTAAATTAATTCATTAATATTCAATAAGATAATCTTAATTAATTCACTGTTAATTGGTTATACAGTACATGGAGATTGAAACAAGTGACACACAAAACAGCACTGCCAAATTATCTTGGAGAAATAATTTCCTTAAATTTACAAGAATATGGGAAGAATAACAACTGAAAATGACAACAATAATTTACATATAAAAGTATAATAAGATTAAAACCGTGATCTAAAAAATCTTGTTTGACAATCTGACGGTTAAAACAAATAACTTTATGTCATCGCAAATTTATTGTGTCAAACTTTCAACTCGATCCGACCGTAATTAAAGCAGGAATAATAAGTTTAATGAAATGAGTTGATAAATAAGTGAAATTGCTTTCCAAAAGACTACAAAATTTATATCTAACCTGACTTACCTTTTTTAAAATAGAATGAATTCGACTAATTTAGACTGAGACACATAATTAGTAATCAAATCTAATCATAATAAAATAAATGTTTTTAAAATAGAATAAATTTGACTAATTTAGAACATATAATTGATAACTAAATCCAACCATAATGAAATAAATATTTGATAAAGAATGAAATTTGTATTATGGTTAAATATTTAATGAAGAATAAGATTTGTAATTCAATCTTTTTTATATAATCCGTACATAGTTTCTTCATTTTAATCTCAAATTTTTTTAACTTGTTATTTTAATTAACAAAATATATAATAATATTTTTTATATTTTGAAAACTAATATGTTTCATTCATAATATATTTATATAATAATTATTATAAATAAATAAATTTATATTATATAAAGTAACTTTAAATTTTATTTATGATTTATATAAAAACCATACTTAAAAAAAATATTTTATTAGATATAACATTAGTAAAAAAAATTGTAAGAGAATATTACTAAAACCATTTGCAAGAATTATTATATTTAATTTTTTTCTTCTAAACTATATCTTTTGTTGTTTATTTTAATATCAAAAACTATATTTTGACAACCAGGAAAAAACGTCCGTTTGACAACAGGAGAAAACGTAAATTGATTGAAAATTAGGATTTGATTAGTAAATTATAAGAGTCAAAGATGCAATATTATCAAAATGGAGGGATGGATTTGTAAAAAGTGAGATATATGTTGACAGTCCCTTCCTCTCACTCGACCTTGCTTGACCTAGGATTCCCTTCCTCTCACTTGTCTTCCTCTCGCTGGACCTTTGTCTCGTTCGACCTGTGTCTCACTGAACATCACTGTCTCTCGCTCGAGCGACTCCTGCGATCAGTGTTCTTGTTACTCCATTGTTGCTTTCTTTTCTATTTATCTTTGATTGAGTTTCCATTGTTGCTTTCTTTTGTGTTTATCTTTGATTGAGTTTGTAATGAAAGTGTTCTTCAGGGTTTAAGGTTACTTGAGTTGTGATACTATATTAATGTCCAACAAGTGTTAATTGATGAAATGCTACAATGAAGAAGTATACTAACATCAGAAACAATGTCCTTTCACACCTCATCATCACTTCTCCTCTGTTCTGTTTCTTGATAGACATTTTTTATTACTGATCCTTTTGTAGGGTAAATTTTTTTAATATAATCATCTCATAATTCCTATTAAATAAAATCTAACTTGTCAAAGATTAGAAACTTACAACGAATAATTTTCCAGCATTTTTTTGTTTCTTCCCCAAATTTGTGGCATAAACTGCTGCGGCAACGGATGAAATTCCCATATGCAAAAGAAATAATAACATAATCAGCGTGAAAACCAAAAAATTGAATACTTGAAATTAGAGAAGTATGAAGTTTGTATTTTACAGGCAAATCTGTATAGAAAGTAATGTGAGACCAGTAGAAGCCCAAATTATCATTGTCATACCAACAAACTTTCTTTTAAAGCAAGCAACTTAAGAGTTTCTATTGCTTCTTGACTTGATACTTGCAGTTTAGACCATGTTAGTTTTGACATAATATCTTTTAGCAGTAGATAGTTGAACAAACATTATATGTGTAACATGCTTCTAGTAATTGTAGAGCATTGCCTGTCTTAGTTTATAATAGGAAAGTTTGTATAATACGCCCAAGATTTACGCCCACGTTTGTATAATACACAATTTCAGCAAAATTATATGTGTAACATGTTTGTACTTATATTTTATTTTTTTAGTATTTTGTCATTGTAAATTTAATTTTAATAATTTGTAACAGGATTAGTTTAGGAAAAAAATGTCTGCAAAAAGAGACCGTTGTGTCGAGAAAAATGTATGTGTATAATTATTTTATGAAAAGTGATTTACTAAATATTTAATTTGTTATATGTTATGTATGTTATATATGTTATACATGTTATATGTGCAGATAAGATTAAGACATAAGGTTGAGACAGGGTATATAGCTGATATAAATTCAAAGTTGACTACCCGCCAACGAGCAGCTATTGAAGAAACCCCGTTTAAATGACTTTTTCAAATAAAAGAGTCATTGCAAATATCTAGCAATGTTATAAGAGAATTAATTATTCGATGGTCAGTTAGTGATTATTGTTTTAAAATAAATATGTGGTTGACTTTTGTAGGCTTTATATCTTACTTGGGTGGACAATTTTTTACTTTCCTCGCACATCCCGTACTATTTATAGTGTTCCTTTTAGTTTATTAGATGATTTGGAGGCATTAGATGATTACAATTAGGGAAATGTTGTGCACGGTATATTAGTTAATAGTTTGCATCGTGCTAGTACAAAGTTAAACGAGCAAAAGAATGTTTCTCAATTGTACGTTGCTGGTTGTGTGACTATCTTACAGGTAACTTTCGTACCTAATGATGCTACAATTCTTACAAATAATTGATTTATTACTTGGTATGAAATTATTGTGACTGATGACATTGTATTGTGTAATAGATATGGACAGTGGAACACTTGTCTTTGCCTATCGATCCACCACGAAAGATTTGTTTTCCGCGTTTTCTTGAATGACTGAAAGTGAACATTCGAAGGTCCAAAATAAAACGTGCATTCATTTCAAATAATATAAGAAATATTGTGTACAACATATACTAATTTTTCTTTAAAATGTGGACTTATTATATTATATTTTGTTGCTGACATATAAAGTCTTCTTTTTGGTAGATTGTATGGGATTGAGCATTGTCTGTGGAAGATCAGACAATCAAAGTTGTGCAAGAAGCTTTGATGCATTCACAGAATGAGAATGTAGACATATCTTCCTCCAGTGGTACCTCGTGTGACTTGTAACAACTTTTATCTGAGCAGCGCACATGGAGATGTAAAACATAAGAAAATGAAAAAAAGGATCATTGAACTTGAATGTGAGGTAAAAATTTTAAAAGAATAAATTGGGATTCACATGAATAAGTCATCGATAAAGGCGAAGGGGATTGGTGAGGATGATGACATGTATCAATTGTATACGTTTTGCACCACTAACCTTAATAATCCAAACCGGTTAGTATATAATCAAATTTATTTGATTCATTCAATTTATTTAGTATAATTAGCAATGTAATCAATTTTTGTATTTCAATGTTGTAGTGGAAGTGCATAGTCAGCTATTGACCATGCAGAACTTGCATATATTAAAGCTAATGAATCATATTGATAATATGATAAGTTTGTTTATTTGATAAAAGTGTAATTTAATATATTTTTAAAAATTATATTTATTAATATTATATGGGTTATTAGGTGATACTGTTGCAACAAGTAATGTAATAACGTATGACCAAATAAATATCATCCGTGACAGCATACCACATTTTTATTTCAATCCTTGTTTGTGGTATGTTTACTTTGTATTTAAAAAATTACGTTGCACATAAATATATTATATTATAATTGATTTTGATTTATTTTTTTACCTTTTGATCGATATATGTGATTGAAAATTTTTTTATTCCCAAAGAATTCCCAAATATAAAGCACCAACGTGGACAATAAAAGAATATTCACTTTTCTATCTAAATGCAGTTATTCTATTGCAACAGTTACTTATTTGTGAATTTGTGAGGATTTATAGTTTGTCTAACATTTATATTATTGGTGGTGTTATGGGCTGAATTGTAAGGATAGAGAAGTGTTTATATTGAATTCATTGGGCCATGATAATTACACTCCAATCTTCTTCCCCAATCGCCTCGCCCTCACTCCCTCTCGCAGCCACCTACACTCCATTGCCCAGTCCCTCACCGGCCACTGACTCTTCCATCATTTTCACCATGACCCATCTCTGCCAATACCCGATCCTCCATTCTTATCTTCCACCCCTCCTTACTCCATCACCGTCGCCAAGCCATATCATCACGGCCACCCAAAACCCTTCTCCCTTCACCCGCCAGCCCTAATCCGTGCCTTCAGCCGCGAATCACACCTCGCCATCTAACCTTGGCATCGCCCACCTCTGCAAGCCGCCTCTCCTCCCTCTCACCGCGCCTCCTTGAGCCTTCACTCTGACAACACCCCAAACCTCACTCCCGCGGCCCTCAATTTCAATCCGAGCGTGGCCACCTTCACGCCTCCCGTGAGCCCTCGCATTCATTGTAGACCACCGCCCCAAACCACCTAGGTCGCGGCCTCCACAGAGTTACCCTCCGTGAGCCTCACTCTCTCAGTGCGCTTCTGTTCCCCTTTTTCTCTTTGCTGAGATGGTCGGGTTAATGGGTTGATTATGTTTTCGGTTGCAGGAGTTAGCGGAGTGGGTTTGAAATTAGGGGGTTGTTTCTGTTTGCCATATTATGTTTGAAATTATGTTTGCGACATAGTGTGATTCATGTAGCCAAGTAATGGTCTTAGGAGAGAAAAAGATAAAATGAGAAAGAATTCTGATTAGCTAAAATTAGTCTTTTCAATGACTAGTTTTAACTTTCTATTGACATGGCAGTATAATGGGTGTCTTTGGAAGGGTGGAAGGCTGAGACTGGAGCAGGCCAAAGAAGACTATCTCACGTGATTGAAGAGAGAATGGGAGCAAGACGCTCTTGATGAAGCTACTCAACCAGCCAAATACCCAACACCAGCATAGCCCCTTCCAAGTCAAATACCAACCACCTCAATATTTTCTTTCCTAGATTGAGAAAGGTGACCTGTTTAGGTGTTTGTTTTTTTTAGTATATCTGCACTTTGTTGTTAAGGTTGATCCCCTTCCGCGGCGCCACTCTGATAACTGACGTTAAATTTTGTTTTCTAAAAGGTTTGTAAATATTGTTATATGGTAACATTTTCAGTCTATATATTCTAACCTTCTCTCACCACCTTCAACGTCGCGATATGCGGAACCGCATCGTCTCATTATCCATCGGTAGTTTACCACTCCATCAGCGTCGTTTCTTCAGCCATTTCATTTCCGACGACTTATACGACCCACCATTTTCTCATCTTCCGAAGCCCCACAAAGTAAAGAAGAGAAAGAAGAATTCAGAAAACGGAGCTCCGAAAATAACCGAAGCCCCAAAAGTTCCCTTTCAGTCGAACCTTCCATTCGATTTCAGATACTCTTATTCGGAAACCCACCCTTCCGTTGAGCCCATAAGCTTCCGTGAATCACCCAAGTTCTCCCCGTTTGGACCGGGCCGACTTGACCGGACATGGACCGGCGTTTCTGCTCCCGTTCGGACTGAACCTGACTGGAAGAGAATGGAGGAGGAGCGCAACCGGGTTCTCGGAGCGCCGCTCGATGAGGATGAGGTCGCAGAGCTCGTCGAACGCTACCGTCACAGTGACTGTGTCAGACAAATCAATTTAGGTGTTGTTAATATTCTCAACTATTTTCAGTTTTTTCATGAGAAAATAATTAAATAAAATAAAATAATTGTTTTTATTGTTATTTTTATCAATTTTAATGGTTGTTCCCCTTGTTTGTACTTCTATTTAGTACATTCTACTGATGCTTGTGTAAATGCTTGAAGTAGAAGCTTATTTTTTAAAATAATTTTAACAAAAAAGTCAATAATTTTATTACTCATGATTAGATGATGGTTTGGAAATTACGAAGAGTAGTCACACAATTTCTAATGTGGTAGATGGTTCTTTTGGTCCTAAATGTGTAAACTAGTGACAATTTCTACTATGAAAAAAACCAATTTTTTGATTTAGTTTCTCGATTGTGCGAAGTGCTGCAGGTATGACATGTTAAGTTTTATGAAGTTATTTTGTTGTGTTTTAATGTTGAAGTATCAATTTAAAATTAATATTGTGTTTTTTAGGATCATTT